>JAPMOR010021792.1:325980-362640 GCA_026543865.1 Argiope aurantia
CGCGGGTATACAATTTTAATGGAATTCTGGAGAAGGTGAAAATCTGTGTTTATTTCAATCATATTCTTCATTCAAATCCGAGAGATAGGCATTCCAGTGGAATTACTAGCCATCCGAATAATTCTAGTAAATGAATATCGCAGCTCATGCATCGATAAATTTCAAACAAGTATGACACAGAAGGCTGGAGGCACTTTGATTATTTAGTAAAATTGTATTAAATAACTAAGTTCTTCACGAAAGACGTTAAATTTCAATCTATATGCATGATTTTAAAACTTGTTGCGTGAACTGAAGTTGATGAGTTTGTTAGATAAATATTGCCTGTAAGCTATTTTGAAACGGAGCTTATAAGAGTTTAACATAAAATGAACTGTTTTCATCTACATTTTGCATTTACGTAATTCAGATATAATCTCTGCAATAAATTTATGAAAATGTACAGAACGTTCAGTTAGGCTTGGTTCTCAAGTTGAATGAAAAGTTTTCATTGGTATATGTCATGTTCTTATCATCTGTTTATCATTAAGTTGCTGCTTAAATAATACATATAATTAATTGAAATTGGCCCAGATATTTCTGAAGAATTAAAGAATAAACATTCATGTATGTTTTTTATTTATATTAAGACTAGAGAGAGTGTTCTTTTCTTATTTTTCTGGTTTACTTTGCTAATTATAGCGAATTTTGAATTTAATTCATCGTATCGTACAAAGAATTTAGCACGCTTTTTTTTTGATAAATATGCCATTAACATATTTAATCCCAAATTTTGAAGAAAATTTTCACAATTCCAGTATTCCGTACCAAATTTCATCAATCTAGCTCTTTATATGTCTTATATGCTCACTAACGGAGAAACAGATAAGACTACCTTTCAACAGATTTCGTTTAATATTTAATAAAAATCTGTGATTTTGAAGCAAAAGCACTAAACCAAATTTCATCCTTTTTTACAAATTTTATTTCTGTGTTATCATGCTTGCATGCTCATCTATTTAATTCAAATATGATTTTTTTCAGTCTCAAAGAGTATGAAGACGGCGAAATCAGAGAAATTTAAAACAATAAAACCTCATGATCCACTTTTCTAATTATCTCAAAATCTTTTTTTCTCGCCATAATTTCAAATATAAAACCACAAAATCGACTTTTTTGATTATTGAAACACATTTTTTTGTGTATGTGTTATTTGTGTACAAATAATTCCTTTTCATTTTTATATTGCATAGTATATAGTTATCTTATTTAAGTGAAAAATCTAATGCATGTTACAATTGCTTTGAACATTATTAAATTCTAGGTGCTAACTTTTTAATATTCAAATTTTATTCAAGTTCTCAATTTCACTTCACTTTTTAATATGAGTTCTAAATCATCTATTTTTATTATCAAAGTTTGATATTTATTTTTATGGTGAAAATGCAGCACTATTCTTTCTAAAATTGTCTTCAATGTTAACAAAACTAACTGAGCCTTCTAGAACAACTGTAAAATATTCAATTGGAAAATTTGAAATGTTTTCATCAAGTACAAAACGATACCAAAAAGAAAGGCATTTTGAATTATACTGAGCAATTATATTACATCCTTAACGTCACCTTTTGAAAAACATTTTCCATGAAATTATTAACTTCCCATTTTTTTTAAATATAAAACTTTTAATACTGCCCAAAACGGTTCAAAAGCTATTTCATTTCGAAATTGTCAGTTAGATTCTCACAAAACTAACCTCGCAATTAGCATAGCATTTCTCTAAAGAGTTGTTTACTCTGAGTCAGTCCAAAAGCATTCACTAATAACTCCGCAGTAGGCTCAAATAACCGGTCCATATTAAGGATTGGTCTTAAGGATGATTAAGGAAGGAGTGGTCTCGAGATTAATATTCTACGACATATTAATCCTTGGTCTCTGTGAAAAGGCGGAAGATGGTTCGATAAGGGACAGAATTTGCACTCCGCATTCCCGGAATTCATCAAAAGTGCGACCGAATGGGGGTGCAGTCCACTGTCATGTAGGAAATGATGGATGAGTCAGAAAGCTTGTTTTTTTTGTGTATGCTTGTAAATGCTCTCCTATGCGGCTTTTTCAATTACCCAAATACTAGGACATTTATGATTATTGGTTTACATACCGCTATAAAAGAAATTATGTTTTATATCTAAATCAAAATTTTGAAGTTATCGCTCATAAAATAAGACCTTAGATTCAGTATCGAATTTTGCCTATTATTTACGATATAAAAATTGCGAAATATTGATTTTAGGGATTAACTCTACTATTAAAAAAGAAAATGAAAAGTGTATTTTGTCATTCTGCAGATTTAAAGCTATCAAATGGGGCAAAACATAAAATTGAAGGGTAAGCATCTGCACCTCGGAGCGTTTTTTTTTAAATTTTAATTAATTTAAAAGTAGACTGGACTTTAGTTTTTTTCCCCCTAGAAATATAATTTCTGTTAACTTATATAAAAATAACTGATATTTATGTCATTTTATAATTTAAAAGTTTATTTTTATAATCATATCAGTTTACTTGTTATGCAGTTTGTATTTATGAATTTTGATATTTTTTAAGAATATACTTGACAAAACCTTTAACAATAGTTATCATTATTGAAAAGAAATTCAAATCGTTTTCATTGTTTCATCAAATAATAACTCATGCGACTTTCTTCTATTATTCAAAACTAAGGATGAAAAATTCTCATTACTTATAACGAAGAATAAAGAGGTGAAGTTACATTGTCACAACTGCCAACGTGCCATTGAAGACAGCTTACTTGGGCAATTGCATTTTTAATATTGCCGCATTAAAAAGAGGTAGTTAACTCTCCATGGCTGAATGGTCATAGAACTGATCTCATAATCAAGAGATCGTAAGTTCGAATCCCGCTAGAGACAATGCTATTCACAGTTTCTGTAAATATTTAATTGCTCGATTTTATGTTTTCCTTTATTTCATGTTCCAGAAGATTCTGGACATATCTTTGGTTTGCCAGACAAGTGTTCTGGACTTTACTTACTGTCTCCAGAAAAGTATTCTGGAACTTTCCCTGCTAATATAAAAGCAGAAGATCTGCCAGTCGCCGTGTTCTCAGTTCAAAGTCGAGTTAATAAATTGGTTTAGCTCTACTTCTTGTGTGTGTCATTGAGTTCCACACAAAAAAACCTACGTGACAATATAACTTTAATGGATTCATTTAGGAATTTCCATGTACGTAGTAAAACGAATATAAATATCAGGTTATGAGATCTACTACGAATTGATTCTTAATAATGCTTTATAAACATAAAAATATGTATAAGAGATTTAATTGATCTCAGATCATTTCCAAACTTGTGTCATGTTCTAACTCCAGATCTTCAATGCTAGCCACACAGCCAAATATCAGTATTGAATAGAATGAGTTTTCATAACAGAATGAGTTTACTTTTGACAGATTAATTCTGTAATTCAAACCCAATTAATTTTCAAAACCCAATTAATTCATCAAATAATGAACAAATCATGACCAAATGGGGAACCTGCAATTGTATTCCTCTTTCAAACCTTCCATATTATAAAACAAATTTTTGAAAGAAGATGACATGCATGTGAAAATCTAATTATTTCTTTTGAAATAAAACTGTTATTAAATACCAATAATATCATAAATTCAGTTACTTGGTAGCAGTATTAAGAGAGAAAAAATTTAAAATTCTTTTACAGCCATTAAACCACTTATAAAGCAAATGTATAATTTCGCGGTCATATTTATAGAAAACGTAACAGACTTTAACGATATTTCTTCCATTTATTATAACCGCTACCCAATTTCTTCACGGAACTAAGTGCCAGAATTCCGTCTGTGACACTTCTTGTCCTTTCTTCTGCTGGGGCAAGAACTCATTTACAAACTAATCCTCTTAAACGTTGCTTTTCCACCTCTTTGCAGCAGCGACTCGGCCACTTAGGCCGAGCTCTCAGAATAATGGCTTAATTATATTAACGCTCGGATGCTTGCGCATTTCATTTTCCGCGCCCTTAATAGATGTTTGAGTTATGGCACTCGTGCCAAAGCGCCTAATAAATCGCCCCTCTTTTGTAAGAAAAGTGTGATTATGCTAGCGATGATTAGGCGAAGCCTGCTTTGGCTGATTAATTTAGACGTATCGATTGCATCACTCGCACTGATGCAGATGAAGAGCCTGAAATTTGCATGTTTCCTGAAGTGATTGACGTAAGCGATATTCAAAAATCAAAATTTGTTTTAGTTATGCTAAATCCGTTATAAATATTATATACCAATATCATATTTACAATTTTGTGGCTTGTTTCTTTTAACATTATCTCATTAAAATTTACCTCAGTTATTCATCTTTAAAACTTCTTTAATACGTCATTCACATGATCGGCTCTCTTTGACTAGAATGACATATCATCGAATCTTATTTCAAGACAAGACAGCTAGCTTATTTTTTACCCTTATTATTATTCACTTCAATAAGATTTCATAAAATAATTATGGTGAAAATACCAGATAATATTAGTACATGTAATATATTATGAACAGATGTACTATTTACACTTTGGTGGTAAATTTTAACATCACTTGATTAAAAAAAGAAGCAATATAAAAAAAATTTTAAAGTCAATTCCTACTTTCGCAAGAATTGAACTCGCATTCTTCACCTTTACGTGAAAAATACTGAAATCCTTGCATTTTACCGATTGAGCTACTGCCTGTTGATTTCCATTTTCATTACAAACTGCTAAAACTCTATTTAAAGTATTAAAAATTAATTAAATTTAATAATTAATGAATTAATATTTGAAAAATCTGTATTAACTTCAAGTGACATCCACAACAAGTTTTAAGAAATGTATTTAAACTTGAGTGGATGAATAAAAATTTTTTTATTAACGATTGAAAATTTGAATAAGATATATAAATATATATATATATAGGGAGAGTGTGAACTAATAGTAGAACAATTGCCTTGTAGTATAAAGGGAAGGTGGAAAAGGTGGGGGGTGGGAAAAAAGTAAATTGCAACATTGTAATTTTTTTTACACGGCAGCAAAGATGACATGCTAAAATGAAAGAATCTAAAAAATTATGCTCATACTCCAAATAATTTTCGAAATATTTACAAAATTTAAAAAATGTCCACAGTCTTTTTGTAATTCTCACTTCTTGAGAGACCTTATATTAAATTTAACCCCCCGGGTGGGTCACCTCGAAATGAGGATGAGATGGTTCCGGTATGGTGGTTGGATCTCTCCATCCTGGAGGGTACATGAAAATGTGGGGGTCTGGATCCTCCTATCGATGATGGGACACACTTCCTTAGGAAAGGGTTATACTGAGGCCGGTGATGGCCCTTAAGACTCAATCACAGTTCCTGCCAGTGTTGCTGTCAAGGCGGTCCGGTCATTCAGAAATATTTATCCGAGTTTTTTCGGGCGTTTCGAAGACTCAGTGATATGACTTATATTAAATTTATTTGTATTTATGGATCTAATTTTCATGAATTACGAGCCTTAACAACTTTTATAATATAGTTATATATAAAAATAATATTTAAAAAAGTCCATCTCTCGGCCATTCTTGTAGTAGCTTGTAGAAGTAAACTTAATAAATCTCTTCTCCGAATTACAATAATTTCGGCCTGAAAATAAAAATAAATCCTTTTAATAAACACTGGTAATGTTTTTGGCTTAAAGTGTCTTTACGGTACTTGCATTTCCTTAACCAGCGACTTTTTAAGGAAAAAAAATGGGTTAAACAACATATTTCATTCATCATAAAATTTAGAGATGTATGTTAATTTCTCAGGGCGAGTTCAATTAGAATATCCTAAATAAGTTGATTTTAAAAGTAATGAAAATACTTCGATATTAACTAAAAAGAAAGTAATTTTTATAATTTGAAAAATCATATTCCTATTATAGATAAATATGTTATGCTATTTGTTTCCCCAAAATACCTGTAATAAAAATGCAAAAAAAATCTTATTTTTCTATTAACAAGTTGAGCCTTAACTTAATATATGGTCCCCGGTGGGTTGGCACTTTTCAGGCGAAGTTTTCAGGAAACAAAAATAAGTATATTTCAAAAACTAGTACAAATTTCAAAGCAAATTTTCATATACATGCATGAAAAGACTCGCTGAATTGAATAATTAAAAAATCTCGATTTCCGTAACGGAAAGATTTCGAGATAATAGTATATTAACTTTTGTAAATTAATTCGGTCAATCAGTTAGTCTATTTCAACAAACCTCCCTTTAACCCCTCTCCATCGAATTTTCTGAAGATGCAATAATAAATCTTACTAAAATGTTCCTTTTTTTTCACTACTGTACCAACATGAACAAATTAATGCATTATGAAATCTTGATTAAAACTGTGATAATTAAAGCTCGATAACTCTAAAACATAGAAGTCTATAAGCATTTTAATAATGATTCATTATCATTTTAGAATATAATGGTTAAAACGCCAAATTATGTTTAGAAATTTACAAATATTTTTATTTGCCACATACATATTATATACCATTATTCTATTTACAATTTGGTGGTTATTTTTTTAAACTTCGTTTCATTGAAAAATCGCCTTGTATTATTTTTGCATTGCCTTATTTAATATGTTGCTCGCAGGATGAGTCCTAAATGATGTACCAAAAAGAACGATTTGTCACGGAATCTTGGTTCAAGTTGAAATAATTAAATCATTTTAACCCTAAAACCCTAAAATATAATAGCATCAATGCATTTTATTAAGATTCCGTTATCATATCGGGATATAATTAAGGTTAAAATAATATATATAAAAATTTCATATATTTAAAAAATATTTCAACTTTTAAATAATTAAACAGCACTTTAAGATAGTAGCATTGCTATAATCCTTTTTTAAATACCCATACAATCTTTATATAACTTATCCTGCGAGTTTTAAATCAAAATATAGTCAGAAAATATAACTGTTCCTTTCTACAACTTAACCAACCTCATCCATCAATAGTTTTTCCATATCAGACCGAGGGTACATTGTGAGGCTTTATATAAGAACTCACTCTTTGTGCAGCTCTGTTGTAAGGCAGCGGGGGAGAGTACAACCATTTTAATTTAAGTTCAAAAAAGGAATGATTGATTTGTTTGAAATCTATTGTAAGCATTCCATTGAAATCCTTTGAGTAATCGAGTTCTTAAACTTTTCTTTAACACTGAATTAAATAATAATAAATTGGGAAAAAGGTGAAATGGTTTTCTACCAAGAACGATGTGTTGAAGAAGATATTTCATTGTACTTACTTTTATAGCTGCAACTTGTATTTGAAAAGTTTGCTGTGTATAGGAAAGAGACGGATTGAGTCGATATCATGTCGCCGACTTATTTCTTCAATTTCACTGAAAAAAAAAAGAAGTTTCATCGCAAATATTGGTTCTCGTTTCATCGGTTTTCGATTATTTTCATAATGCTATAATTTCGTTTTGATGAATTTTGAATTCAGCATCAAAAATTCAAATTTTGTGCATATAATTTATTGTTCAAAGTGTACTCATTAGCAATTTTTTTGCATAACTGATTACTTATAAAAAAATATTTATTTATAGGGAAATACAACATTAGAGTTTTCTTTGAATCAGTTTTAAGCAAAGAGTTTTGTCACAAAATTTTGTTTTCGAGTTATAACATCATTGCACATCTATATCCAATTAGAAATGATGCTTGCATGCTATACTTGCAAGTTGAAATGCAAAAACCATTCAAAATGCTAATTAGTGGCAAAATAATATTTTTTAGGATTTCTGTGTAAGTTTAGGTAAGTAAGTTTTTTAGTAAGTAAGTACTTCTCATTCTAATTTTTTACTCAATTTTCTATATTTATGGACTCAAAATTTGCTTAGTTGTAAGGAATTATATTTCTTACTTACGAAATTAAAGTAATCATATAAAACGCAATACATGGCTAGATAATCAATCTCAAGGAATGTGTATTGCTATTTTATTTCATCCATTTCTCCATCTCCTAATACTTTAACCACAAAAAAAAACTATAATGCTTTGTCATCCTTCTCATTTTGAACCTTTTATAGCTTACTAAGTTTGTTCACAATCTCAACAAAACTGCTCGATTAATCTCAGCATTTCAGATAAATAATACTTGTCAAGTAAATAATAATCTTTGAATTACTATTTTATTGGGTATATTACAATAATTACACTGATTTTCTTCCTGTGCTGGTAACAGAGAAAGAACTAAAAAATTAGCGATAACATTTATTTAAATTTAAGATTTATTAGCTTAAAAAACAATTATTTATAATTCTTATTCTAGATTCTAGATTTCCAGCAGAAAATATTAAAAATTAAAACAAAAAAAGAAATGAGGCTTCAATTATTGCATAAAAATAATTTATCGATTCAAATATTCGAATATAGTTTAATTTCAAACTCCAACATTCTATATTTAATCACATTTTATGTTAAAGCCAATTTTTATTAAACATAAAATATAATTATAGAATGTATTATGTTTAATCCAAAGCTTGTATGAGAGGACATTGACCCTAATGCTGTATTTATATTGGGGCAGTTACTAGGCGCCATTGGAACCACATGATCACATTAAGATAATGACTGTTAACCCCATCAATAAATAAGTCACCATATTGTAGCAATTTCTTCGTTTCATTTTTTGCTATACTTTATTACAAGAAAATTTACAGTTGCAGTTAACTATAGAATGATGTATAAAATGTGCATCTCTGTTCTGAATTCTTTCATTGATAATTTATTTACTGCATTTGTAAATGTCTTCTTTCATAAATTTTATATTTTTAAGGATCCGGCACAAATTCTAATAAGCTAAAAGATGAAAGAAAAGAAAGATGGAATTGAATTTGGGGGGGGGGGGAGGAAATGATGCCTTTTCTGGTGTTTTCTCTGGAATCTGAAGTCGTTATTTGTCTATAATATTCATAATAAATGTATAATGATACTTTTTTGGTTCCATTAATTTATTTACTCAAAACATTTTTTTTTATTTTGTTAATCTAAAGAAGCGAGCATCTAGAGTAAATAATGTAACAAGATCAATCATTAAAGGCTTAGCAAATAAAAAAGTTCTTTCTTGGCAAACATTTTTTATTTATACATGTTAAGAAAATAACGCTATTAATTACGGTGATAATTTTTGTTTCATTTAGTTCATTTTTTTCTTTCTTTTTTTTTCTGTCTAGCGAAGTCGTTAGCTCTTTTTTTTAATTGTTTGTACATAAGAACATTTTCGCTCTTGCTTTATTTAAAAAAGCATCGTTTTCAAAAGAATGTGACTTTTTTAAATGGTAAATGTATATTTAATTTTAATTACTTTATATATTATAAAGTTTAATTTATTGAGAAAATTGAATTACTTTTTTTTGTAAACTGAATATTTATAATACGATTTGTTTGGATTCTTTAAAAAATATGTTGATAAATTATTCGAACCTCGGATGCGATAAAATTAAAAACATCTGCTGCTAAAAAAATATAACATCTAAACTTGTTCCTATTAATAACAAGTGGAAGCCTTTTAAGCCAATGTTGTATTTTTTATTTCATTGTCTGTCTAGCTATTCGCTTGGAATAAATTTCCTTTATTTGATTTCTCAACTTCAAATACGTTCTTTTTTTTACAAATATTTATATATTATGAATATTTAAATAAACATAACTTGTTCTCCTCTGTAGATAACGAACAAAAATTCTTTTGTAAATTAAGTGCTCGAAAAGCGGTATTTTGCCATTACGAACTCGATCAGACGTACGTGACGAATACGATTAATTGACGAAAATATTCTATCGATTCCTTATTATTCGAGACCAAACGATTCTTTCTAATCGTCTGTTGTGTGTGTTAGCTAACAGTTACGGTCCCAAAACTCGATAACTTGCCGTTGTCGTTTCCCTTTGGCTTTAACTTATTTGAATATCGATTCGATATTCCTGGCTTAATGTTTACGGATTTGAATTGATCAGAGCATTTGCAGATAGTAGAATTCTTCCTGCAGCGCTGACCAGAATAAATTATTAGAATATCGATTTCATGCCCAGAACACGTTCTAGTGGATCTCACGTTATGTGTGGGAAGAGGAGAGGTGGTAACGTGCATATAAGCAATTCAGAACAGTTTTGTTTTATTTCTGATTTCTAAATGTGCTACTGGATGGGAAAAAAAGTAAAACTGGCTTTATTTTTTAATTTTTAATGCATTTGTGACTTTTCAGATATATTTTGGGTTTCTGTTCCAAAAAGCTAAAATAGATCTATCTCACTAAGAAATATTTATTTGTGATTTGTTCTAAGCTATTAGTTTTTCGAATTTGTTCGAAATTTTCTTAGATTGTTTCGAATTTGATAGCAAATAAATTATTTTAGCCTTTCTAAATAATTCTGAAGTTTAAATTTTAGCTTTCTTGTTATTAGTTATATTGGTATGTATGTATTGATTTACAATAATATCTTTTAGTCAAAATAGTCAGTAAATAAAAATTTGAAATCTAATTAAATTAAAAAAAGAGAGAATATACTGCCTAAAACAAAGATGAACCAAAATTTTAATCTGATTTTACGAACATAAATAGAAAATACTTGTAAGATATAGGGAATTATTTCTACATTGTTATTAATTTTTCTGAATTTGGAATAATACTGCTGTTATTCTATTAATATATCGTCAGCTTTTGCAGCATTGCTTAATTCATGATTTTCATATGCGAAAAATTGAAATAAGTTGCCTGTTTCGTTTATCCATGTAGGCACATAGTAGTTTTTGGCCTTTATATATTTTCAATCATATGTTCAATGTTGAAAGAAAAGTTATTACAACAAATGTTAAAGACTTGTGAATACTTGATACAACTGAAAACACTTTATCCCAGCTGAAGTGCCCTGGCTTTTTTAAATACCAAATTTAAAAGACTAGATGAGTGAGGGATATTAGACAGAACATAACATGAAAAAGGTTAGTTGTTTAAAAACATTTTCAAAAGAAGTGAGTCCATGTATAAAAAGAATACTAAATGAAATGTTTTATTTTTATTTTATATTTTTTCCTCGGGAGGATTCAACGGTGTTGAACATATTGGATGACCACTTCATATGATGGAAGAGAATTAAAAATTTTATGAAATCTAATTTTTTACTTTAAAATATGAATTATTCAATGAGTAAAATAAAACAACTGCTGACAAGATAATTTAAATTCGATCAAAATTCAGAAGGATTGCTAAATGGGAGACAAAATGCGATTGGAAGGGTAATTTTAGACTCCATTTTACTCACTCTCTTTACTTAGAAAAAAAAATGACGAGAAAACTGAAAACTCTGAATCGCAACAGTATCTTGGAAATTTGCGATTAGTTTCGAAGAAGAGGAAATATAAAATGAAAGAAAACAATGAAATTTGTTGAAACAAATTTGAACAAAAAAATGAAAGTATCAAAGAAATAAAAGCAATTGTAATTTGATTAAATTTTAAAATATGCAGAAAATCATTAAGAAGAATCAGACAACTGAGCCAATTATTAAATGAATCTATTTAAAATCAAAATAAATTAATAAAATAAAATACATAAATATTAATCACAGAAAATGAAACATTTACGGATAATGAAATATTTGCATTTGATACCAAAAAATAATCAGAGGCGATACTTAATTTCAAACAGAATGATGGAAAGAGAAAGTGAAGTTTTCTAACCTGTTCGTATATCGCTTTTTTTTCTTTTCTTTTTGGTTTAATAAACTCTACCTACATCTGAATTTTTAAAATGGTATTACACTGCATCTCCCCTCCCCTTCGTTCTTTTGTTCGCTCTTCTTTGTTATTCCGATCATTCTCTTCTCTCAAAAATAAATTTAATCCAAAACCAAATTTTAAGAGAGTTTAGAGGTGAACAATCCAATTTTAAGCTGAAATACTCGCACTGTTTGAAAATTGCTCGACTGAAACTTCATTTTCTTTTTATCTTAAACAAACACAATGCTGCTTTTAGAAGTATCAGTTTTATCAAAAAAATGTGAAAGTATAAAAGTATCTATTGAAAAACTTTATCTAGTATAAATGCATTTTCAATAGTCACTTTTGTTTGCGAATGCGAGAATTTAAATTTATGTTACATTTTTTAGCTTGCGAAAATGTGTTATATATTTATGTGATATCTTAACGTAAAGTCTTTTAAGTAATTCAGAGTTTTAATCTACAACAACATTGACACATTATGCAATATTTTAGAAAATAATTTCTTATAAAGTGATGTTAACGACAGCTAACAGCTGTTTCTGAGCTTTTTTTTTGCATTTAAATCAACTTAAAGAAAAGTATAATCTGTGGCATGGAAAATTAAAACAATTATATCTTTAGTTCTAACAGAACTATTTTTTTAATCTCATAATGCTATTCATTCTAAATGCTGTAATTGATAATAATATTCCACAATGCATTTTCATTAAAAAAAACTTGCAGTTATCGATATTTATATGTCGAATATATGGTCATAATTTTGATGACCAAAATAGTTTCGTACTTTTTATATCTCTTATGTAATGAAATATATTCATAATTTTAATTCACACCAACATGCCAATAATTATGCTACATTTTAAGAATTTAATCTCTTTTCAAAAAACACAAAACAATAATTCCAAAACTACTTTTTTGCATTATATTTTCGTTAAAGGATGTTAGAGTTTTTGACATGAAAAGATTAAAATAATTTTATCGCCATATTGGCTTAAAAAGTGATACATGATTTTTTAAATATCAAATTATGTAATTAGTTCTAAATACCGAAATTACTAAAGATATTCCTCAATGCAGTTCTGTTCAAGAACCGCTATACCCAGCATTTAAACGTCAAATGGACGGTCATGATTAGCCCAATCTAATGCCAAAGCACAATGGCAAATGTGGTTATTCTAACTCATAATCACTACGCTAAGCGAGTGTTCATTCCAAATAACAGCTAAAGCGTGCGATGGATTCAGCAATTAGTCTCTGAAGCATGGCCCGGGTATAACAATAGCCGAGCGTTATTATTCCGTAGCACTATGTGATATGAAAAGCGTATTATTCATCTAACACAAATCCGATTCCGAATGATTGGCAGGGCTGAATTTTCCCGCCACAATTAGCGTTCTGTGGGAACTGTAATGATATTATGGAATATCCGATTGCGTGGTTGGTCTTTCATAATTGACTGTCTAGCGACTGGACATTGTTATTTTACGTTGGAATTTTAACTAAATATAAATATTCATAAGACATCTGGCATTATATACTAATTGAAGCTAATTCAATGTAATGAGTGATATTAGTGTATTTTCAATTATAATTCTTTTTTTTTTCTTTTCTTTTTTGAATACAGTCATGCATTCAAATATTTTTTGAATGAATGTTATTATTATAATGAAAAAAATATTCTTATAGGAATAAAAAAAAATTCTGATCAAAAATCGTTTACATAATTTTACCCTTACAAAATTTATTTTAAAGCTTTAATGATTTTAAATTAAAAATACTTAGAGAAACAAAGCATTCCATACTTTTTAATGATTATTTTATGCAATTGATTGTGATCTAATTGAACAACAAAGTAGTGTGAAAGAAATGGGTTTGATTATTAAAAAGAAACAAATACTATCAAAAATTTCCTCCTAAAAAATCAAGTTGAAATTTCGAGAGCAATATATTTTATTCATATTTTTGTAATTCTTAAATGAAACCTTTCAAATAAAATTTCTTAAAATGACTAAATGTAAATTTCAAATACGGTATATTACATTACTGATATTTCAATAATTGTATTTGATGCAACGTATTTACCTGAGTGGTTTATAGTATGCTTGGTATTTAATTTCTATTATTTTAATTTGGCTAATTATAATAGTATTTGACTTATCAAAACTGGAATACCAGAAATGCATTCCTAATATGCAAACTATTTTTAAAAAATCCAAGGAAATAAAGAGTTTGTATACCTTTTCAAAAACTGGGGTTTATCCAATTTAATATTGTTTGGTTGCTACAGTGGCTCCCAAAAGTGTTCGTACACCAACAAGAATGAATTAAAAACCTCATTATTTACCCTTATATATTCTTATTTTTACATGAACATTTTTATAGCATATTTTTACAGTTCTTAATAAAGCAGTGAAGAATAAATTTTAATTACGATGCAAATTATTTTTTTAAAAATGACAGTAAATAAAATTGCACAAAAATAGGACACAAAAGTGATCATACACTTTAAAAAACATCACTAAATATGAAATTTTCTAAATTTTTATAAATGTTTAGTATTTAGTAGGATATCCTTTATTCTTTATAACAGCTTTTAAACGTTAGGGCATAGATTTAACTAAACGGTCGGTTACTTCTGCACCGATCTTGTTCCATTCTTCGATCATTACTGCTTTCAGTTGAATTTTCGATTTAATGTCGTGACTTCTTATTCGCACCTCTAATTCTTTCCAAATATGTTCTATAGGGTTTAAATCCGATGATTGAGCTGGTGTTTTAAGGGTTTGAGGGCAATGATAGAGGCAAAAAAGACGAACATTCATGGCCGTGTGCTTAGGATCGTTATCTTGGTAATACACAAAGTTGTTTAAAATGCGCAATTTTTGTGCTGACACTTTTAAATTATTATTGAGAATATTTATATAAACTCTATGATCCATTATATCACCAATGAATACTAAATTGCCTACTCCAACCGCTGACATACACCCCCAAACCATGATACGTCAACCGCCATGTTTTACTGTTCCAACTAAATTCTTGGGATTAAGTTCTTCGTTGTTTTTGTTTTTTCTCCATACAATGATTCTCCTATCCGACCCAAAGATGTTAAACTTACTTTCATCTGCAAATAAGACACGATTCCAATAGCTCTCTGGCTGGTTTATCATAGATTTGGCAAATTTAAGCCTAGCAATTCTATTCTTCTGACTTACAAAGAATTTTCTTCGTGCAGAGCGGCCATGTATACCAGCATTCCGAAGAATTCTACGAATAGTTTCACAGGAAATAGATGTTCCATTTGATTCATTATATTGTGAAGTAAACTTTATTGCACTCAGACGTGGATTTTTTAGAAAATTACTCACAATATTTCTTTGACTTCTAGCTGACAGAATTTGAGGGCGACCATTACGAGGCTTGTTTGCAATCCTTTTTCCCTCTCTGTAACGTTTTATTATACTTTGCACCGTTGAATGAGGTAGATTAGTTCTAATTGCAATGCCTCTAATTGATTTTCCAGCTTTAAAATGAAATATAATTAATTTTCGTACGTCTAAACTCATTTCTTTACGAATGCGCGTCATATCTAAGAATAAAGTAAATAGAATAAATAATTGTGATATTAAATACTGAAATCAACCGATTTTAGTGTATTTTTCAATTAGAAGAAAAATAAGCCGCAAAAGATATTTTTATGATGAATTTAAATAAATAATGTTTGGATGTACGAAGACTTTTGTGTTCTAATTTTGTGACATTATTTATTTATTTATTTTTTAGAATAATACTACTTGATTTTTTATAAAAATATTTGTTCAGTTTTATTAAGAACTATTAAAAGATGCTAATTAAAAAAACCAACTAATTAAATGCTTTATTAAGAAGTATAGAACACAATTTCTGCAAATTTCTTTAGTGTACGAACACTTTTGGGAGTCACTGTATGTATCGCTTGGATTCCTAGAATTATCATAAATTCGTATAATGAAGCTTTTTACCGGAAGACGACTCCTGACTTTTTCAAGAGTCGAATTTTATGCTGTAATTATACTAATAATCTCACTTGACTTAAAATATAACTTATTCAATCTCTTAATTTCACATGGAAAATAATTTAAAAGAAAATTTTACAACTAATTCAGGAAGAACAAAAATAACAGAATGCATCGAAATAAGGTAGGAAAAGTAAAATTTCGTACGGCAGATAAAATCCCTCATGATAATTATCGGTAACACATTTTTTTTTCTTTTTACAGTTCCATTCTTTGAAATTTAATCATTAAGAATTGTAAAAATAAATAAATAAATAAATGTTTAATTTACTCTAATGATAATAATCGATTAAAGAATAAAAGATGAAACAAAGTTCTTTTTATTTCCTCAATAAATCATTTTCGAAACAGAAATTCATTAATCAAACGATCGTATTTTGAAATAATATAACCCACCCAAGAGAATATATTTTCAAATGAGTAATTAATGCAATTGCTTCAGCAAAGATATAATCTTCCCAATCAATAATGTCTGGGTTAAGCTTTGATGAGCAAAAAATGAAATTCTGAAATGCGGGCAAAAATGTATGAGCTCCTCTCTAGAAAATTAGTTTATTATTATTATTATTTAATTTTATGTCTGCATTCGTGTTCCCAGTATTAATTATTCTAAATATAAATTATTAATCTACAAAAAGAAAGATGACTTTAAAAAATAGAACATTAGAAAACATTTTTAGGGATAATTTAGGGTAATTGTTTGATATGCTAGAATGCATTCCTGAAATTATTTTATTGAAAATATGTTAACTATGAATGGAATAGCACTACACTGATATGCATTTGTGGA
The DNA here is from genome assembly GCA_026543865.1 of Argiope aurantia. Classification (NCBI taxonomy): domain Eukaryota; kingdom Metazoa; phylum Arthropoda; class Arachnida; order Araneae; family Araneidae; genus Argiope; species Argiope aurantia. The sequence goes on from JAPMOR010021792.1 coordinate 342,608, forward strand.
AAAGCTAAAATTAACTGCATCTTTATGAACAATTTTTGCATCGGAAAGCTTAATTTTTAATATTCAAAGCGAACATAACTCGGTACTAGTAACTAACATAAATTTTGTGTCTATATGTATGAAATTAAATTCTTAGATAATTATGGAATAAATATTTTAAAAAATTAATCTAATAGACATATTCGGATTAGTGTGTACTTTAATTAAATTGGATAATATTAATTAAATTAATTTTAATAACCATTCATTGAATAAAATTTGTGTGAAAATTAATGAGAAAAATCACATTAAATGAGAGTTTAGTTATTAAATTTTCTATTGCATTCTATTTCATTTCGGTTTTTAATGAAGCTAATATACATTGCTCCTTCATAAGTAATTTAATATTTTGTTTCAGGTCAGACGATATTTAATGTAGTCATTTCGTGTGTATTTTATTCATAAAGAATTCTTTACCAAACTAAATTTAAAAATAAAACAACTTGTCCTTTTCTAATGGCAAATGATATTTAAAGAAATTACAAATTTCAGATATTATTTAAAATTTTACATTAGTAAGTATTTCATTCGAATTTCAAATTGCCCGAAATGGTGCCTAGTATTAAAGTGCAGGGTTATACGAGAGTCTACATTTGACGAAGGAATCTCCTTCTCTGCAAACTTTCTAACCACATCAATTGAATATTTAGCAAATTGTTCACTATATCCAGACCGGAAGCCACATCTCTGTCAGCATATAATGAGGCATATTATAGTTTGAAGTTAAAGAACTAAAATCATCAATTTATATTCTCCCTGTACGGATAAAATCAATTAATTTTGTTACTTAAATGATGCGGGGAGTACCTCTTATTGGAGTTAACATTAGGAAACTTCACAAATATGCATAAGGCACCATTAAATATCTGTGGTACCAACAATTATATCTGCTGCTCCATTTTAATTAGTAAGGAAAACTGTTAGCAACGATAATTATCTAGGGACATGCACAATGGAGTCTTCAAAATGTTTCCTTCTAAGTAAGAACACATTAAAAGATGAGGATTTTTATTTGCCTATATTTTCAATTTTTTAATCATAAGCGAGGTTAAAATTTTCGGTAAATAAAAGAAATCTTTAATTCCTTTCGAGATTGTTATAAATCTATAAGTGGTTTCATTTTAATTTTAAGAATTTTTGTAGCTAAATAATAAGAGGAATAAAAATTCTTCCAAATGCAATAATAAACTAGAACAATTTTTTACAGAGTTTATATACAAGTTTTATATCCGCCGAATTCTAATTTTAAGAAAAAACATTTTTATCGAATTAAAAAAAATTAATATTTTAAAAATACTCTAAAATTACGCACAAAAAACCCATTTTGTATTAATTAAAATGAATCTTTAGTATAAGAAATTTATTTGAGTAGTTGCAGTTTGTGATAATCTTTTAATATTACTCGACTTTTAAGAAATTATGTCTTGTTATTCCAAGTCGAACGAATTCTTATTTATTTGTACTTCAAAAATATTTCTACTTTGAACATATAAAACTAAGAATTTTGTTTCCCTCCAAAACTTAAAGAAGTCTTTATATTGAAACTAGTCAGCCAAACACTTTTCAGAAAATTTCAATATTTTAAAAATTTGCTGAGTTGTTTGCTGTTTATTTGTCCTGAAAATATCTTGAAGTTGCATCGTTTAACAGATTGTTCTTGTCGATAAAAGTTTTGTAATATTGAAATTTTTTTCTAGAATTCATTTTTTTTCAATAAAGTTCTTTACTATTTGCCATTTTTTAAAGAAGGATAGTTGTTTATTTTAACAATTTACTTTGACTTTAACAGAATGCCATATAAAAATAAATACAAGTAATAATTCATTCGTATTAAATAATAATTCCTTCGTACAATATGCGAAAAATTAATAAATATAGATTTTCATAATTTTTATTCAAAGAATTTCCGATTACTGCGCCACAATTACCTTTATATAATAAATTTTCATGGGAATTTGCAAATACTTCCGCAAAAAAAATTATCTTTTTTTATTTTTTGGAAAGTGCTTCCTAAATATTGCACAACTTGTTTAATGTAATTTTTGTGCTTATTTAATTTTTTTTCAAATTAACTATCATTGCAATCGACACAGCGTTGGTGTTAATTATCGCGAAGTTATTTAAAGGTATTCATTTAAAAAAATTATTCGAAATTCCTGTAGATTTTTCAAACTTCCTTTTTTTAAAAATGTGAATTGGATTGGACTATTATCTCTCAATCGCTTAATCTGCAAATGAAATAAAATTTAACGTTTTATATAGACAAATTATTCTATATTCTGGAACTCCGAAACCCTTCACATTTTGCACCTAAAAGTATTGATTTTTCTAAAATAAGGGGATAGGGAATGAAAAGATGAAAGGGGGAAATAATTATGTTTTATTTGGCAGTTTCATTAGAATTAGGTAACCTCAAAGCTAAATCAATCGCAAAATCGAATTAACTATATAATCAATAAATACACAAGTCTCGAATTAAAATAAAGCTGCATGGTCGAAAATTTGGTTATAGACATGTTTTGGTTCTTAAAATGCAAAAATACACTGAAAAATGATTGGAAAAAAATAGAGTGAAAATTTGGTTATAAAATTTATAGCTAAATTTTTGAAATTTGGTTATAAAAATGCAAAAATATACTGAAAGATAATTGAAAGAAAAAAATACAGCGTAAAAACACACCCAATTGATCGTAGGTCAAGACTTAAAAAAACCCCTGGAAATGCGCACATCTAACTTACTTCCTAACACCTGTATGTGGAATAGAATTGTTCCAATTTTTTTTAAAGGAACTGTATACATAAATTCATACTATGTCTGTCTGCATGTAATAATTACACATAAATTTTAAATTAGTTTTAGCATTGAACAAATTTTCTTGACATTACTTAACAAGCCACATTACAAACCTTTTCAATAGAATGAAAATTGAGACAAAACAAACATGTTACATAAGATTTGAAATTTGATTATGTTAATAGGCTAGGCTAATTAAATAAAAGAATTAAAGAAGCAAAAACTTTTCTTCGGATTGATCACATCACACAATATTAATGCTTAATTCATAATAATTACTATTGTACAAATTAATATTGTATTATTAATCATTAATATGGTATTTAATGCAAAGCAAATAAGGAATTGAAAAGAGTAAGCTTCTAAATGCCAGTTTTAATTTTCATCCTTTGCACTCGGAAAGATAATTCGATGCATAATTATTCACCCAATACATGGATCTGTTAATTACACCAAAAAATAAATACATGCAACTGTTTTAAGTTGAGTTTGCCTGAAAAAGGAATCTACATTTTTTTGATATTCTGTAGGTATTTTTAACAATTAAAATTAAAAGCAAAGTAAATAAATAACATGTCTAAATGATGCTGCCTCTTGAATGGTGACCGAGAGCAAAGGGTTAGTATTTTCTCTTGAATGTTCATCAGATTATTAAAAATATTTTTTTTTTTATCTTTGTCTTTTTTTTTCACTCAGAATAAATTTAATCTACCTACTGATTATTTATCCTTGTTTGTCTAATTTGCAGACGTAAATCACACATTACTGCGTATACTCCTGATACATAAACCTTTATTCTGATTATAAAAAAGGGTATAAAAACCAATACTTCAGATATCTTCCAGCGTCATTCATTTCATTGGTCGTAAGCTTCTTTAAGCCCCAGCTCTTTAAACCAATGGTAATCAATGGCAACAAGCTGCAAGACAAAGATATCTTTTTTCCTCCTTTCTTTAACCTTTTTCCCCCCTGGAATACACAAGAGATATTTAAAAAAAGAATCATTGACGTTATGTCAGCGAATTTTCGGAGCAGACGATTTTCGAAACCCAGGGCAATTTTTTAACGTATTATATTAATTTACGACTAAGAGGTGCACGAAATTAATAAAGCTTAAAAAATTCTTCAGAAACTTCGATGTAGAAAGAAAAAAAATGTAAGGCTAAGAAAATAGCCCGTTTCATGAGCTTAAAGTTTCAGAACCTTCTTTTACTATCATTATCTTCGTTCTTAGGAACGTTTTTTTTTCTTTCTTTCCTTCAGACGAGAATCTATCGGATTTGCATTTTAAGCACAGATTGAGAATTCAAGCGAGCAAAATAATTGCTTATTACGAAGTTGCCAGTTGCTAGACAGAAGAATAAAAAACTTATCGTTTTATTTTTCGCTTTAATTTTCGTAATAAACCCTGCAAAGTGAGAAAACTGTTCTTAAAAAAATTCAGAATGATTCTGAGTCCGAAATTAAAATGAAATGAACCATACAAACAGTTAAAAACATCGGAATAATTCCGAAAACCCTTTCATAAAAATGCAAATTATGAAGAAAATTGAAAAGTTTTTTTTATTATTATTATTCATCTTATGTATTTACCAAGGAAATGAAATGAATATAAACTTCCTTTATATACATAAGTTATTTAAAATTCATTCACGATTTTTCCAGAATGCTTTATGTTAAATATGCGGAAATTCACTTGATAAAATAAGTAATGAAAAATATAAAAAAATGCTCTAATTTTGATTCTAATCGATTTCACATTTCCATTATTTCTTTCCCCTTTTCATATACATTTAATGCATAAGAAAAAAAACTATTATTTATTTAAAAAATATTTTTAAAATTTACATTATAAATTACCGGAGATATTTGAAAAAGAAAAGGAACCAATACATTTTTAAAACGTGCTTTTTTTAACGGAATAACAAGATAGATAAAAGAAATTTAAAAAAATTATAGTGTACGAAATATTTAATCTACTTATGACCCCATAGTTAATCCCTGATATACTGAATATACATTATCAATGAAAAAACAATGTAAATGACTTAAATAATTACATTTTATTGCATTTGATTCTATAAATATACTGATAAATAAATTACGATGTCATAATTTTTACATAGTTCCTCAGTTTTTCATAGTCCCTGGAAGTTATATTTAATAAAATATCCTCGAACATACTAAGATTTTAAATGAAAAGTGTTCCACTCTTTTGCCATCTAAGCTGACCCTATGTCTCGAGGCAGAGGAGGCCTTTGATTGGAAACTCTAATTTGAATTAGTCGTTGGAATTCTTCCCATCTCCATACCGGAAGCTTCTCATCCAATAACAGAAGTGCATCCTGGTTTGAGCGATTGTATTTCAAATGACAACAGTTTTTGATTGAATACTAGTTGTATATCAAGTATCTAAATATTAAGGTTTAAAGCTAGAATCTAGCCTATTATTTTCTTAATGGTTTATGAATTTATATTTAATAATATTCTTACTGAAATATTTCTTATTATATATATATATATATATATATATATATATACTTCGCTTTTATTCCATCCCGGGAGGCATACTTTATGTACAAGAAAGAAGTAAGGATGAAACGGACTTCCTTCACATCGCGATATGAAAGCAAAAGAGAGAAAAGAGCGCGAAATATATTTCCCGTGTGATTTTGTACCATGAGATTCTGATACGGATTCTTTGACACCTGTCGATTTAGGAAAAGGAAATATAGGTATCTTTTAAAAGAATTTGCTTATAGTGACATTTTTTTATCCCTTCTCGCCGATAAAAGCATTTTACAGAGCTCATGTAGCATTGATTAAATAAAAAAAAAGGTAAAAATGGATCAGGAAATAAAAACAATTTAGAATTAAGTTAATATGGGTTATGTAAGATACAAATTAGAAAAATTAGGATTTAAATTAGATTGAGAAATATCATTACATGCGCACACGCACGCACACACACACAGATTATATATATATAAGGACTGTGATTGTCAATAATATATGTATTACTAATAACCACAATCCATAAAAAGATTTTTCTTAAAGTACGGAACAAACAACTAATTTTTTAAAAAAAGTATGATCATAAAATGATCGTTTTTAAAAGACATAAAAAAATTGAAACTATTATAATCATGAAAAAAATTTGATATCTATAATTTGGCATATTTCCACGCTCTAGAATATTGCGAGTTCGAAAAACTCATTTTAAAAACTCATATCTCTCAATCTATAAATGTACTCATATATCTAGACAGATGAAATTTGGTATGTGGCGTCGACACAAAATTTAAAGATTTATATCAAATTTTAATTGAAATTCAGACAAGAAGTTTATCTTTTCGATGCGCTCGAGCCCGATAACTACAAAAAAACAAAGAGATTAATAAAATTCAACACAAAGTTTCAACTTTAAAAATGCTAACCCGTATCAATGTTTGAATGAAATCCGTTAAAGGGTTGGCAGTATGTCAGTCTGTACATTCGCATGTATATAAAAGCGTTAACTCAAAAGCATTAGAACGTTGATAAATGAAATTTGGTATGTAATCTTGTAATTAATATTGTAAATTTTAAATGAATTTTGGTGTCAATCAGTTTAGAAAAACAAACACCTAAATTACACACCTGATTATATATTCTACATTACGATACGTTGAAACTACAAACCTGGCCGCTCATGAAACTCACATGGAAATTATTGAACTTATCCAAGTTCCATGTTTTTTACCTTCTCGTGCACTAAGTATAGATGAAGTATCGTAATCGCCAAAAAATTCGAACTGGAGATTTGGAAGAATCTCCACGTTTTAGACCTCTCTGAGTTCGAAAAATATATTTTTGGAAAATGTCAGTCCTTCTGTCTGTCTGTGACAAAGATAATTCAAATATGCTTTGAATTAGACAATCGAAATTTGGTATATTATCTTTAGACAAAATTTGAAGATTTCTGTAAAATTCTCGGCAAAATCTGCTTTGAAGAAATTTGTCTGTCCGCCTGTTCGAAAATAAATTAACACGATAAATACAAAACAGAGAGAGCTAGATAGATAATACAATTCAGTACACAGATTAAACATTGATAGTGTAGACACCTGTAAAAGTTTGTGCCAAATCCAACCAGAAGTTGACCATCTATCGATCTAGACTTTCAGAAATATGTAAACACGATAACTCAAAAACTCAATGACTTAAATATATCAAATTTGATACGGGGTTTTGCGATTACAGGTACAGTTTTGTGTCAAATCTTTGTTCCAATCGGTTGCGAAAATCTCGATGATTCAAACACAATTGCGTTTTTTCAGTATTATTAACAGAATATCAGGGATTAATCGCCAAATAACTCACCAGGGATCACACAGTAGATTTAGCAGAAATGTTAAACGACTGAAATACAAATTCAACTTTTAGGTACTATTAACTCATGACAGGGATTAATCGCTCAATAACTAGCCAGATATCACACGATAATTTCAAAAGAAATGTTAAATGAATAAAACACAAATTCGACTTTTGGATACTATTAAAGCATGCCAGAGATTAGTCGCCAAATAACCCGATATATTCAGCAGAATTGCTACACTCACGCCAAAAATTAATATTTTACCTTTGTACGGCAATATTGTAACTATTGCACGCCAATGCAATACGAGCCGTTGTCTAGCGTGACAAATTCATAAGAGAGAATGCAAGAAAATTTTGGAGGGACAAATGCCGTTTTTTTTTTGTTGTTGTTGCTGAGAAATTGTTATTTTTAATCGGATCATTTTTTTCTCCGTCTGCCACTAATTGCAATACGTAAATAAGGAACCAAATTCATATTACAGTTAATCGCATTCATTATTGCAGCTATTTAATGATAATCAAAAGCAAGTCCCATTTCCATATTATTTTCCACTGACTTCAATAAATCCTTTGGAAGCGCAAACCCGAGAAATCCCGCGGGAAGTCCCAAACCATTGTTGATTTCTCCGATGAGGCATCATCTGCTTGCTAAATATAAGTTCGGGAATGCGATTCATGAGTCAGCCGTTCTGATGGAATGCCCGACACTGGAAATGATGAGCCCTGGAATTTAATGTCCGCTTATAATTAAAATTTCACGGATGCCTTCGTGTCCCGTCGCAAGATGCTTATCATTTGTATGGATCCCATTCATTTCGGAGAGCAGGCTATTTTGAACCCTCGGTTTAAGTAAAGTGGGTTAAAATCTACATCAGTTAACCAGCCAGGTTTGTGGTCGTGTTAGACCTCGCTCGACTCTTGGATGAGCCGCCATTGCGACGCAATCTGGCTCGCTCAGCTCGCTTCGTTGTTTTAATTGCAATTGTTTTTAAAAATAGCGGATCGTCGTTTTTTCTTAAATACTAGCCGCCTTTGGCGTCCAATTAGTTTGCCCGGAAAATTGCTTGTATTTAATTTTAATTAAATCTCTTATGCATAACTTGATTCTTTCAATAAAATGATTTTTTAAGCATCAAATTACCATGTATATTAAAATCGTGCTATTTTAATAACCTTACACATGTTTTATTTATTGTGTTCATGAACCATTCAAATGGAATCATGACATCGTAGTGCTATTAAAAACCTAATTACTTGGTTTTTCCATTCTTTTAGATTTCGGGGCATTCTAATTTTCATTAAAAAGTCCATTTTTCGAATTTTAAATTTTGTATAAGCATGGCTGGTGCGTGATTATATGTGTAGGTGTTAATAAGAAAAAAAATAATACAATTTTGATTATTTTTTAATTAAAAATATTATTAATAATTTGAAACTATCTATCACAAACCGATGCCCTACTACCCAAGAAATAACAACACGCCAAATTTGGTATTTCTAGATCAAAAAATATCTTTATAGAATATGTTAAATTATTTTTAATTATGAGTCAAGGATGTTTCTAAAGTTTTTCAATCTTTATCTTAAAATTATAACTCTCCCTTCAGTGTTGGTAATAAGAAAACATTGACTGATTTGTTTTAGTTTGTCGTACATTTAGTATAGAGAAAGTATAGTAACCACAAACAATTCGAATCCAGATTTTGACGAATCTCTATGTTTCAGTCCTCTCCGAGTTCCAAAAACACATTTTTCAATAATGTTCGTCTGTCTGTCTGTGACAAAGATAACTCAAAAACATTTGAAATTTTGGTATGCGGTCTTTATACCAAATTTTTAGATATCAATTTTTAGAAAATTCTAATCAAAGAAAGTCTGTCGGTCTCGCTGCTCATAATTGCAAAACGAAAAGAGCTAGATATATAAAATTCGATGCACAGAATTAACATCTATAGTCCGGACACCCACCTCCTTCCAAATTTTGAACCAAATCCAGTAAGCGATTGACCATCTGCCGATCTGTAATTTCAGAAATAAGTAAAAGAGATTATTTAAAAACGCAATGACTTAAATATTTCAAATATAGAACGAAAATTTATGACTACATGCGCAACTCTGTGTCAAATTTTTGTTCCAATCAGTTGTTAAAAGCCTGCCTAAAATGCAAGTTTGATTTTCGGAAACTATTAACCGCATGCCAGGGATTACTCGCCAAATAACTCGCCAATAAATTCAGTAAAAAGGCTATATTCACGCCAAAATTTAATATTTCGTAACTATTGTACGCCAATGCTATGCAAGGCTTTCTCTGGGAAAACACATTTATTAGAGAATATGGAGAACGTTTTGGGGAAACTACTTTTTCTGGTTTCATTATTACTTTTCTTTTTCACACCAAATGCTCTTTAAAGAACTTTAGACTCGACTGTAGCTCAAATCTGAACAGTTATAAACTGTATTTTTTAAATTATGCCTTCAGTTAATGTTAGTTAAATTTGGTACAATAAAAATTTCAGTGACTTCTAAAATTGTTTTCTTTTCTTTCTTTCTTTCTTTCTTTTTTTTCTTTTTTTTTTTGCGGTCACTTGTAATGTACACTCTTCTTACTGAATACGCTAATGCATCAGTAAAAAATACTTTCAGCGTTGTGCAAAAGTTGAAATCAAACTCAATAGATTTAATGAAATTATTTTGCATTAAGGCAAAAAAATTTTTTAAATAATAACAGCCAAATTTAAAGCTGAAAGTAAACAGCAAAATTCTAAATATTTTCCTTTCGAACACCAGGTCCGCCGTCAGTGTGGTCGAGAAACTTAAAATTGCCAGGGGAGGAAGCGTCAGCCTGATGTAAGGAAAAAATATCTTATTTTCAAGACTATATTTGTTTTTATCCCTGAAAAATTACTTCGGCTTGAGATGAACTATATTTTTGCATTTATCTTCTCAGAGTTTTTTTTTTTTTCTCTTCATTCTTACATTCTTGTAAAATGTCAATTTGTTGCTGTCACGCATTTCATTCTTTTTGACTATATATGTTCAGCATCGAGACAGAAAAGTGACTTTTTAGGAAAATATGAGCTACGGGGATGAAGAGTCCGAGGTTCGAAACTTGATTGATTGCAAAGGTAGCCGAACGAGAGATGTCATTGCGCACTGAATCAGTTGGGACAAAATGCCCATTGGTGGCGTAGTGCGAAAGTTTGGAAAATGGTTGCCAGCGCAAGTGCCATGCTCTTCATCTGACCAACATCCAAAAGTTCATGGTCTACTTCGAAATAACTGCAGAATTGCTTGAACGGAACATTACTATAGCTTCAAAGATTATTTTTCTCTCTTACATTCTTGCAAAATGCCAATTTTTTGTTACAATGTATTTAGCTTTTCTTGACTGCATAGTTCAATATCGAAGCAAAACAAAGCAAAAAAAAAAAAAAAAAAATCTTATTAGCAAAATCTTAACTACATGGACTGAGGGTTCCAGGTTCGAAACCTGATTATAAGAAAGAACTGCCGAATAAGTGGGTTCATTGCGCATTAAATCAATTGGGTCAAAAATGTTCTCTCGGCGGCATACTGCGAAAGTTCGGAAAGAGGCTGCCAGCGCAGGTGTCGTGCTCTTTATCTGATCACCACCCAAAAGTTCGTGGTCTGCTTTGAATTAACTGCAGCATTGCGTAAACCAAACTTTACTATAATTAAACTGGATACCGGGAAATTGTTGAATCAAAACCCCATTTCCCAAAAGATTTTCAGTGTAAAGAAATCTACCCCCCCCCCCCTCCCCCGTCTCAGCAGGTCTAGTGAAATATCGTCTAAGGCATTGAAGAAGTCACCAAATTACAGTTCAAAACAGCAATAATTCCCCTGAATTTAAAACGGAAAAAAAATATTTCTTCCGATTCCGGAGTAATGAATAATTATTTGCATGAATCTGATAATCCAATGCAAAAATATATTCCTAGAAACTAATTTACCCTTGATATATGCAATAAATGAAGTAAGAAAACCAGGATAACGAAGACGTTTATTGGCTTTATGCTTTTCTTTAAAAAAAAATATAAAAAAATCAAACAGAATTTCCGAAAGTTAGAAATCTTTTTTTTTCTCCCCACTAACAACATTGATGATTCGATTTTTCGATTGCCCAGAGGTTTTCCGCGATTATGATTTGTTGTCTGATATTGTTAAATTGGATTATCAAACACACTCCATCTATAATAACCTGAGGCGTTTCATTTCATGGATCTTATCTGCTTCCAATTGAGGTTGGCACAACGGATTCTCGAAATTCCCAGCAAGGAATTTTCTGGTATAATACCGATTAATTTCTTTATTCTATATTGAGTTACGAATTTCTATAGCGTTACTATGTAATAAATAAAAAAAATTGCCTGAATTCTTATGAAAAATTTAATAAATTTTTAATTAAATATGCTTTTGTAAATTATGTTTAAGTTGGAAAAAAAATGGGAAGAGATAAAACAACACCAAATTATAGAATTCATTACAATGTTTGAGGATACAGATCGGAACAAGGGAAGTTGTATCCTCGAAACTTTCTCCCATATTCTCTTATCCCTCTCCCTCTGTATGAAAACAAAAGGCTTGGCATTGGCGAATAATGGTTACAAAATCTAAATATTTGGCGAGAAACTAGGATTTTTACAGAATCTATAGTATGATTATGTCATTTGGAGAATTTTGTAACCAAACGTTGACACAGAATGACAGTTGTAATCACAAGATCATATACTAAATTTCATTGATTTGAGGCATTGCATTTGTATGCATACTAAAGTACAAATATACAATTGGATAACCATTTGACAAACTTATTTTAAACTTTGTCAAGAATCTACATTCAAATACTAAATCTGTGTGACAAATTTTATTTCTCTAGCTCTTTACGTTTTGAATTTATTGTGTTCGCTTATATTTGTGAAGTCAAACAAACATACTTCCTCTGAATAGATTTCGTTTACAATTTGATAGAAGTCTTCAAACTTAGTCTAAAATCTATATACCAAGTTTCATGTGTCTAGCACAAAGCGTTTTTTATTTCACATGTTTACAATTAGCCTGCTAAACAGATATAATGTCAAAAAAATGTCTCGAACTCGGGGAGATCTGATACGCAGAGATTCATTAAAAACTCGAGTTCCAATTTCTCAACGATTACAAGCTTTCTCTGTACTTCATATCCAAGAAAGTAAAAAAAAAAAAAAAAAAAAAAAAAAACTGGGAGAGATTAGAAATACTTTTTTTTGTATATATATATATAAACATTTAATATTCTTATAGAATATTTTAAGTTTGTTAATCAATAGAATTCCCTAACGATCAACTAATGAAATTCGGATTTAATACTGCTATTGAAATATTGGATTAGAAATTAAACTGAAACTAAATATTCGTTTAAAATTTTAAGAAGTTGTAATCATAGTTCCATAACAACTTATAGTTACAGGCCAATGCCTGGACAGGAAGTTAAACCTTAAGCACACGTACAATAAAAAAAGTTTAAATATTTTATTAAAATCGTGCTTTAAACAGAACCTTATTCAATACGGAAAAATAGGCAAAATTAACATACTTTAATCATCAACAATAGAAGAAAAATGTAAGCTATAATTTTTGTAGCTACAATAAAAATATTTTTATCATAACAATAAGAAATCTATTGTAGTAAAATATACAGAAAATATTTTTTCAAAATTTGATTAAAATAAGATTAAAAATTGTCTAATTTCATCGATAATGTTTTCAATTTCAATAAGGTGTAAAAACCATTTTTGTGCAAGAATATTTTCGAAATTTAAGACGGTTGAAAATCAAAATTTCGCTTAATTTTTGATTAATTAAAATCCTAATGAATATTTTAAAAGCAACAATTGTCTCACCTTTCAGCGCATATTTATTCTAAATTTTATATCTGTAGATTTAATTTTAGAACTCCATTCTCTTTTATCAGTAGCAAAAGAAAAGATTCGATTCTCTTTTTCAACATTTTGCCATTTCTTTCTAATTCTTCGTAATAATGTACCATTTCTCCAAAGGTATTTTATTCAATCAATAATAAACATACCTTAAGAACAAAATCTTTAGGGATTCATAATTATTTAGAAAAGTTTAGTATTTTTGAGAACAATTTTAATTTGCAATTAAACAGGAAAAATTAATAGAAATTAGAAATACACACTTGTGATTGACGAACTCCAAATATGAAATTTCAGTAAACCCAAGTTAAAGAAGGAAAACAAAATCTGCATTTCAGTTCACTTGAAATTCGATCTACTTCAAAACTCGCATAAACTATTAACATAAATTCCGAATCAACAACAAATAACCTTTATAAACACCATGCTGTCAAATTACTTCGAACGAACCAGCAAAAATATTCTGAAATACAAACACAATTTAAGACAAACACAAACATTCGAACAGCTGAAAATCTTACTGTGCTGTTTTCTCCGAAATCCATAAATTCGCGAACTGACATCTATACGAATTGATCGTCAAAAGAATTCATTGTCAAGTCTTCCCAGAAATGCGCATATTTTCTCTTTTCGAATATTCATTTCCTCTTGGAATTTACTTCCTTTATCGAAATGGTAATTAGTGTTCGGAATCAATAGGAAAAGAATATAATCGGAATATTCTGTAATCAAAATCCGAATTATGCATTTCGTAAAAGGTTTTTAATATCATCTGAAAACTCTTAATATTTATTTATTAATTTTCGTAAAATACTGCATTCTTTTTGCAAAACAGAAAATGCGTTTCATGTTTATTAAAATTCTAAACTTTTACTTGTTCTATTGCCATTAATTAGCATTTGGCAATACTGAATAAAATGCAAGCTAACTTTTGATTTGATTGAACTAAGATTTGCTTCCAGAACCATAGAAAGTTTGATTTGATATATTTGCTTAAACGTAGATGTGTAATTTAAAAATGTATTTAAATGGATATTCTTTTCTAAAAGGCTAGATATTAGATATATAAACATTTAACAATAGTTTTAGAATTTATAGAAATTCGAGTTTTGTATTTGTACAAATGATTTCTGTTCAAACGATTTTTTTCGAAAAAGAGAAACGAATGAGAATTGAAAGTAAATAATAATTGAATGTAAAACGATTTAAAAACACTTGAGTAACTGAATTCAATCTACTATTGTATCATTCGTCATTTAATTAATTTTCTTAACTGCGTAATTTAAAACAAAAATTATTTGTTCTTTTTAAAAAGTACAACAGGATTTTAGAACTCAAATAAAGTATTCCTTTCCAAAATAGAAAACCGCTGGAGCATTTTTTGAACGATTTGCTACTTAAATAGAAGCCATCACTTCTTTTTTGTTTGTTTTTATCAAAACTATTATTTAAAATATTGCGGCAATTTATTTATCTGCTTCTTTTTAAAATTAGGCTTAAAGGAAACGAAAGTGATTACGTCTGTTTAGAAGTGAAGTTTATTGCATAAATTTGACATCTGTAATACGTTTTTACTATTGATCGATTAAAAAAAATAGCTGAAAAAAGTGTTCGTTTGATTTCTTGTATTGAAAAGTTTTTTTAAAAAAAGATTTTTTTAAATGTATTTCTATGCGAGCATTCGTTTTCTTTTTATTATTAACATTGTATGGGATTCATCGAAGAATAACTACAAACATATATTCTACTAACATAAAAAAACAGTTGCAATCAAATTAACTTTAGTTTACCAGATCAATTTTTAAGTTAGAAAAATATAAATAAATAGAGGTAAATAATATTCTATTAATTAGATAAACCATAGAAACTTGGAAACTATTATATCTTGTATACGTTAACAAAAAATAATATTTTCCCAATAACGTACTTGGAAAATATTATTGGTATGTTTTTGAAAAAGCAATCAAGACTTTCGTTTCAAAACTCCTTAAAATTTCCATCTATTATCACTCTCTGCATACGATACCATTACAAAAAATATGCATAAGTAATTTTTTCAGTTAGAAGAATTTAAATAAATACATTAGCAAATATTTTACAAGTTCCTATAAGATTCAGTTTAGTAAATACTGTAAATGCAATTGCTCTAGACGTAAGCTTCTTAGAGAAACATGCTATTTTTAAATAGATTTATATTATTCTTAGTCCAGAACAATTTTTCTTTATTCCTATTAAGAAAATCGAATTTTTTGTTTTTATGACAACAGCAGAGGAATTCTCAACGTGCCCAATCTTGGTAAAATTCTGGTCGCATTCCTTGTTGTATCTCGGACACGGCAATAAATGATCCTGACCACGGAATGCCGGCCAACTTAGACCCGCTTGTCATACCCTTAAACACAATAAATTACATTTGTTGTTTACTATTCTTCCCGCGTAAAATTTGCTAAGTTCTTTACGGCAGGGATTTTAGTTTAAATATATCACTCTGGCTCCCTTATTTTTATCATTATTATTATTGACGACATAGAGTCACTGCAGATGCGAAGACTGACCCATTTTGGGGAAAAAAATCAATACTTTGGCGAAAACTTTCTTGCTAAGCAAAATGCAAGGGTGTTTTATTTACTTATTTTTTTTTTCTTCCTTACTTTTCCTCTACCCTCCCGTAAATATGCCCTGACCTTTTCTGTTGTCTTCTTCCTAGGCTGCTGTCAAACTAATGGTTGCAGAAAATGCTGCCAGACATTTTGCCGGATATGTGTGCGTTGCCATTACTGGAACCATTATTTCCAACTTAAGTGAAAACAATTGTTATTTGAAAACACAACTCTGCTTCTTATACATGTTTTTTTTTTTTTTTTTTTCCTTACGGAACTTAGGATCTTTATTACTACTAGAGTTGAAGAGTTTGAATCACAATAATTTGAAAAGCCTCACTTTATAACTTTTATTTCCTCACTAAAAAAACACATACGGCTCAAACGTTTTTAGTTGACTTTTCTTTTTAAAGCATCCATTGTTGTTACTTATCGTTTAAACTTTTGAAGTTATAATAGAAAACACGTCAGGAAACAAATATAAATAGAGCAGAAACGCTGTTAATGTTGTTATGTTTGTGAAGAAAGTTCTCTGGCATCTCTTTTTTTAGGAAATGCTTTCTTTTCAAAAAAAAAAGGAAATAGAAACTCGCGCAAAGATTTAAACATACTATTCATTACACTGCATCTTATTCCTGAAATCAATAGATTTATGTCAGCGTAACTTTAAACAACTTTTGATTATTTTTCATAATATTTTGTTTTCAGCCAGACGATAATTTCTTCCAGATTTCATCGAAATTAAAAAAAAAAAAAAAAAAAACAGACGATTTTTATTTTTTCCGTCAAAAGCTACCTATGAATCGGAATTTTAAACTTGATTTAGAATTTTTCACTATTATACTATTATCATTATCTATAACTAAAACAATTCTAATAAGCAGATAAGTCGTTAATATAATATGTCTAACAAAATGAAATTGTTAAAAATAAGATTAGAAAATCTTAAAAATAGATCTTTTATGATTGAATGAAATAAGCAAGAAAATTCGTGATACTTTCCATTCTATGATAAAATATATTGCTATAATTAATTGCTGATTTTTAAATGAAGTGTTTGTATTAATTTCTTAAAATCAAACCTGCACTCAGATTTTTATTTTGCATACCAATTAATGTTCATTACATTATTTTCTTAATAGGTGACATAATTATTCATTTTTCTATAATTTAATACAAAACGCAAATTTTATAACGAATGTGATAAGATGTATCGAAAATTAATTTAATTTAGCAAATAGTAAAAAACCATTTCTGTTCAAGTTTTCTTATTTATTTAGATAAAGCCCTACTTGTGTAAATGTAAATTCTTGAAATTGTCATTTTTATTGTCCCTTTTTTAATGAAGCTTCATTTGTTTTATTTTCAAGATTCATTTAATTATCTTCGTTACTGTGAATGATTTTTTTTTACATTTTCCTTTGCTTTTAAGATGCCAATTAACTAATTAGCTTACCTCCTCCTTTTTTTAAAAAAAATTCTAATTATTTTTGAAACTAATTAACTTCGAAAACATCTTCTTGAGTCGAATCTTATATTTGACAATTATAAAAATCCTCTTAAATATAATTCATTTTATAATTGTACTTTTCCAAAAGTGTCCATATGTATAGTTTGGTTAAAAAAATTTATTTTGCCGTAATTAATATTGTTTGTGGAGGATCAAGTGGATATGCTTCAAGGAAAATTTCTTAATGATCAACGCCTTTTTTTTACAAATTATTTGCCAAAATAATCCAGATGATATGGTTCCAGAGCTGTTTTACATTTTTGGGAAAAATCTTTTCAAAATTGTTTCTGAATTTATTGATAAATCTTTTTTTTAAATGACAAACATTTAATTAATTTTGATGTGATGTCCAAGCTTTCAATAATATATTAGCCATAATAAAAAACTCTAGTTAATTAGATATATTGGCAGGTGCCATATTGTTAACATTACGAAGTTTATATTTTAAAAACATATTCATTTTGTTTTTAACATTTTAAATATGCAGTGAAATAAATTGCTTCTTTATGTACATTCTTTATTCTCTCCTGTTTACGAAATTCAGTAGATTTTATATAAGTGACGTTGCAGACTTATGAGAAAACTATTACTTGCATACATCATCAAACATTTTTAACCATTAAAGGCCTGATTTTTTTTGAAAAATTCATTAGTTAAAATAAAGTTTTTTTTTATACTTTCATTCTTTAAATAAATCATCAAATAATGCTTTAAAATAATCTTATTTTGTTTAGGATGGCTTCGTATGGTTTCATTTAAAAAACAGTTCATTGCAAATGAAAAATATCAAAAAAAAATCTTTAAAAATTCTATAATAAACACAGAGGAATTTTAAGAACTTTGATTAGGAATTCCACAAATTACTTTAAAAAATTCTTAAAGCGTAATGTATATATATAAAATATATTGCAAAAATTTATAAAAATTCTTCTGCAATACAAAAGAAGTATTTATTTCTTGATAATGATAAATATGATTATTATTAACTGCGAAACTGAGAAATTCAAAAATAAATCTTTTATCATTAAAAATAAAAAGCAAGAAGTAGCTGTAGACGGTATACAGTGGCTCCCAAAAGTGTTCGTACACTAAAGAAATTTGCAGAAATTGTGTTCTATACTTCTTAATAAAGCATTTAATTAGTTGGCTTTTTTAATTAGCATCTTTTAATAGTTCTTAATAAAACTGAACAAATATTTTTATAAAAAATCAAGTAGTATTATTCTAAAAAATAAATAAATAAAAAATGTCACAAAATTAGAACACAAAAGTCTTCGTACATCCAAACATTATTTATTTAAATTCATCATAAAAATATCTTTTGCGGCTTATTTTTCTTCTAATTGAAAAATACACTAAAATCGGTTGATTTCAGTATTTAATATCACAATTATTTACTCTATTTACTTTATTCTTAGATATGACGCGCATTCGTAAAGAAATGAGTTTAGACGTACGAAAATTAATTATATTTCATTTTAAAGCTGGAAAATCAATTAGAGGCATTGCAACTATAACTAATCTACCTCATTCAACGGTGCAAAGCATAATAAAACGTTACAGAGAGGGAAAAAGGATTGCAAACAAGCCTCGTAATGGTCGCCCTCAAATTCTGTCAGCTAGAAGTCAAGGAAATATTGTGAGTAAATTTATAAAAAATCCACGTCTGAGTGCAATGAAGTTTACTTCACAATATATTGAATCAAATGGAACATCTATTTCCTGTGAAACTATTCGTAGAATTCTTTGGAATGCTGGTATACATGGCCGCTCTGCACGAAGAAAATTCTTTGTAAGTCAGAAGAACAGAATTTCTAGGCTTAAATTTGCCAAATCTATGATAAACCAGCCAGAGAGATATTGGAATCATGTCTTATTTGCAGATGAAAGTAAGTTTAACATCTTTGGGTCGGATGGGAGAATCACCGTATGGAGGAAAAAAAACGAGGAACTTAATCCCAAGAATTTAGTTGGAACAGTAAAACATGGCGGTGGAGGTGTCATGGTTTGGTGGTGTATGTCAGCTGCTGGAGTAAGCAATTTAGTGTTCATTGATGGTATAATGGATCATAGAGTTTATATAAATATTCTCAATAATAATTTTAAAGTGTCAGCACAAAAATTGGGCATTTTAAACAACTTTGTGTATTACCAAGACAACGATCCTAAGCACACGGCCATGAATGTTCGTCTTTTTTGCCTCTATCATTGCCCTCAAACCCTTAAAACATCAGCTCAATCCCCGGATTTAAACACTATAGAACATATTTGGAAAGAATTAGAGGTGCGAATAAGAAGTCACGACATTAAATCGAAAATTCAACTGAAAGCAGTAATGATCGAAGAATGGAACAAGATCGGTGCAGAAGTAACCGACCGTTTAGTTAAATCTATGCCCAAACATTTAAAAGCTGTTATAAAGAATAAAGGATATCCTACTAAATACTAAACATTTATAAAAATTTAGAAAATTTCATATTTGGTGATGTTTTTTTAAAGTGTATGATCACTTTTGTGTGCTATTTTTGTGCAATTTTATTTATTGTCATTTTAAAAAAAATAATTTGCATCGTAATTAAAATTTATTCTTCACTGCTTTATTAAGAACTGTAAAAATATGCTATGAAAAAATTTTCATGTAAAAATAAGAATATATAATGGCAAATAATGAGTTTTTTAATTGATTCTTGTTGGTGTACGAACACTTTTGGGAGCCACTGTATTTACATTTTTAATAACTTATAATTCATTTTTGACTTTTAAATGAAGGCTTTGCTTTACTCTTCTTAAAATTA
>JAPMOR010021792.1:367640-408006 GCA_026543865.1 Argiope aurantia
AAAAAAAAAGACTTATCGAATTATTAAAAGGAGAGATTTATGTTATCATAATGGCATAGTTTTTAAAATAACTTTATAAATTTAGTATTTATACATAAATTATCTCAATAAAAATATGTGAAGACAAACTTGTAGGGGCATGCGTCAATTCTCAGATGCTGTAATGCGTTTCATTTATTTATCAATGCGCTCGTATTAATTATCCCATCTTTATTCTTGTGTTTGTGGTATGTTTTATTAATCAGTATTCTAATAAATCTGTATTCTAATATTTTTTGCCACTACCGATCTTATTAATACACCAGTCCTTTAACTCATAAGGTTAAAAATTCATATGCTTATATCTTTTCTCGATTTTCATTCATATGATTGAGCGATTGATTATATTGGTGAGAATAGAAAAATATCGGCGAATAAAATAATTACCGAAATGATTTTAAATTTCAATATATAATTAATTAAAAACTAAATTTTAACTATTAACATGCTTGTTGCGATTTTTTTTCATGCTGAATATTTTAATCCTTAGAAGCTTGCTTTTCCAAATTAAATTTTATAAAAAATATGAATGTGTTCACTGCAGTAGCCAGATAAAAGGAAAAAAAATAATAAAAAAATCGCAATATATATTTTACTATATTTATTTCGGAAAAAAAAGCAGGTATCAATTTTGACACTTAAGCAGTTTCTTCAAGCAAAAGAGGCTCTTTATAAAAATAATTATATCATAGTAAAAATAAGATAATCACCTGCTTCAAAAGCATTTTTATATTTCTGAAAAATAAAATTCGTCAAATATTTATTCTGCTAAGCTTTTTCTAAAAATATGTCACTCATTCAATACGGCAGGGGGAAAATGTCATAATATTTGAACGATTTTGAGAACTGCAATTTATTTTTTTAAACATTTTAATCAAAAGAACATAATGAAATGGTAACATACATACAACCAAATATTGAAAAAAAACAACCCAATCGTAAGTGTACGATTCGATTTGAAAATCCGGTATCAAATTTGAAACTTAGGGCATCTAAAGGTTTATATTCTCTGTATTCGCAAACAAATAAATCAATTTTTAAAAATTAAAATCGATAATCTTCCTATGGAGAATAATAACCGGCGTTGCCCTTAAATGAACCACTTTTGCTCACATACTGCTCGTTTCAGCATTCTGAGACGACCACTTTCCGACGATTCCATCTCATTAAGGGGAGAGACACGGAAAAATGAGCGCATTTCCAGAATTCTTCGTCATTCTTTGATTTTGAGTTTTGCTCTATTAGATACTTTTTTGTTCAATTTTTTTCACGTGTATTTCAGTATCGTGTCGTTTCTGACCGTATTATTTCAATTCAATCCGTAAGTAATCCAATTTAATTTGTTTGCTAAATGTAAACATATCTTCCCTTCATCTTTCCTCTCACCCCTATTTTGACGAATTAAAGACATCCTAACGAATGCACAAAAACGAGGTGGGTTTTAGAATCCGTTGTCAAACAATACATTGACTGTTCTTCATTTGAATCTGTTTTTATGATAATAAAAGTAACTCCATCTTTATTCTTTTTAACTAATTCAACTCATAGTTTATTCGTGACAATACATTTGATCCGTTTTCAGCATCATTTAACCCATACGTAACCAACATGCTTCTTCTTACGCAGTTTAGTTCCGTTCAGAGGCTCCGCTCTTTAGAACAAAACAAAACGTCTCTTCAAACTTTCCGCCACCTCTCCCTCCCTCTCCAAACAATAAACAAACATTTCCAACAAACTCTTTTGACAGTCCTTCAACAAAAGACCGCCAAACTGTTTTCTATCCAATAAAAACCTCTCTTCACCGGCGCATTGAGTTCAGATGCAAACACCAACCGACTTTCGATGTTTTTCGCTGGCTGTCAAGTGGCATTCGTCGGACGAGGAGGTAATTAGTATCAAAAAGGTATTAATGGTCGTTTTCCCTTCTGGAAAAGGCGGAAAGAAAAGTGGAAGTTCCGAACAACCGGCGCGCGAACTGAAGATATTGATTACAACTTAATGAGGATGGCATGATCAACGATGCATTGTGCCACTTAAAGGATACAAAAGCTATCGATCAACCACTTAAAGAGGACGAAGCAAATAAGCGAGTGATGAAGTTTTCTTTAATGGATGGAGAATTGAATTAATTTAAAGAAGACCACTTTTATGGGGGCTATCTCACGCAATGATAATGATAATATTGGGAGATGTTACTCGTGGTAAAAGTTTAAAAATTGAACAAGGCTCGTACGAATATTTTGTGGTTTCGTGGTGGATACGCAATTAGCTGCCGGAGAGCTTTAAACCGCTTTAGAAGCGGTATTGAATTTGATCGTTTAATTTTCAGTTAAACTTAAAATATTTAAAGTGAAATGTTTTTTCTTTCCCATATACGTAGTATATAGGAAGTACAGTAATCGTAAAAAAAAAATCGAAATTTTGACAAATCTCCACCTTTTAAATCTCTCTCAATTCGAAAAAAGCATTTTTGGAAAATGTCTGTCTGTGACAAAGATAACTCAAAAATGCTTTGAATGTGGCGGATGAAATTTGGTATATCGTATTTACACCAAAGTTTCAGATATTTATCAAATTTTGAGTCAAATCTGTTCAAAGGAATTTTGTCTGTACGGCATTCCGAATACAATTTAAGATAGATAAGATTCAGTACACAGATTTAACATCTATAGCATAGACATCTAACAAATTTTGAGCCAAATACAACAAAACGCGATAATTCAAAAACACATTCACTTAAATATATCAAATTTGTTATGGAATTTTGTGACTGCAAGGGGATTTTTGTGTCGAATTTTTGTTTAAATCCGTTGGGAAAAATATTTCTAAAGCACAAATTCGATTTTCGGTTACTGTCAACGGCATGGCAGGGATTAATCGTCAAAAACGCGCCAAGGATGACACGATACAGTAAAGAATGTTAAATGCTGGCTAAAAGTAAATATTTAATAATTATTGTACGCCAATGCCATGGAAGATGTGCTCTAGGATATCAGCTTTATTAGAGAGTATGCAATAAAGTTTTGGAGCCGCTTTTTTCTTTATGGATATTTTGTACTATTATTAGGAATTATGCAAATCAGTTGTATATATATATATATATATATATATTCTATCTGGGAGAACATTTATATATTTAGTTTATGCATCCTGAATTATTTCATAACATTATTTCTTCACAGGATTTTCCTTTTATTTTTTCAATAATTTTCACAAAAGTCAAATGCAATTCTCCTTCAAATCTTTACTGAATTTAACCTTTGTAAATTCTAGTTTGTAAATTCTAGTTGTAGTATGGAATGAATAAAAAAGAGAGGATTAAAAAGCATGCCATTTTTATATTCCAACAATAGATACAAATCCATTATATGCCATTTTCAATTATAATATCTGTATAATGGAAAATGCAATAGCCATTATACAAATAATACAATGGGACATTTGAGTTATACTTCAATAGTCATTTGAATTATTTGACAATAGCCATTGCGATTATACAAATAATATAATTTAAAAACTTATCATTTTTTTATGATTTTGAAAATTTTCTAAACATAAAATGTGTAAGGAAAAACCTTCATCAGTATCAGAATGAATTATAAAGTATTAGGAATGGTTTTTCTTAACTCTAAAATCCGTTTTGTTAGTGAAAGAGTTGTTCATTTGAAAACACACAAATTAATTTTATAAATAGAAGAGACTAAAGGTAAGAATGTTTGCATGAAATTGTACATATAAAAATCTTTTAGTGTAAATTCACATAAGTTAAGTGAGTAATTCTTGATTATATAAATAATCCAGAAAAAAAATAATAAATCATTTTTTGCTCATCAAAGCATATGCTCAGGGGTAAAATGAAACATAAGAAAATACAGTACTAATCATTCAACATATATTAGCTGCATTTCTCACTATTTAATTAACAAACAATTTCCATTTAATACAATTTTTCATTCATTTAATACTGAAATTTTAAAAAATGCATATCAAATAACAGCAATAATTTCTATAAGCAACTGAGCGGTCTGTAAATTTTGAATAGTTTCCAATGATAAATGATAAACGAATGCTTGAATAGTTAAATTTAATCCTTTAATTATCCAATTTTTTACTATTACAAATAAAATTTTAGCATTAAATTAATTATTTTGGTATCATTTGAATTAATTTATACACCATTTTTCAGAAATTCACTATTATAAATAAATGCAGCATTAAATTTTTTTGTTATAAAGACATGATATAGTGAAAGATAGTTGCCTATTTTAATTCTATATAATCAACATACGATATTATTTTAGCTTATTATGCCATGTTACAAAGAATACTCGCAAAATGAAGAGAAAATCTTTTCGCAAAGAAACTTCCTTCATAGTTCTGTTAATGTAGGGCCGCGTTGGCCTTATGATAATTAATCAACGTCGGAACTGGAGGGTTTCTGGTTCGAGACTGTATTCCATCGAAGAACCATCGTGTAAGCGGGTCTAATGCATGTTAAATCCGTGCCATACGTTCTTCCACTGAATTGGTGTGGAAGATGGAGAGGGAGGTGCCAGATAAGATGTCTCCCTCGTCATCTGACAGCGTTTCAAAATTGTGAAGTTCGTCCCAAAATAACCCTAGTGTTGCTTTGAAAAGGGACGTTAATATAACTAAACCAAAATAAAATCCAATGTTGATGCTTTGGTAAAAAAAGAAATGAAACTCAATTCCTCTTCGCTGTCTGACCGAATTCAGATATTTCTGCTATTTTGAAATAATACTTACTTCTTTTATTAACTTAATTTCAAATATTTGCATAACATATATTCAGATTTTTAGAAATGGAAGAACATACTTCTTAAAATTTAGTCTGGAAATAAATTATCTTTGCTTTTCAAATAATTCAAAGAAGAGTTGAATAACGACAGCATCGCGACAAAATTATTTCTTTTTCTATCCACGGGCTATTGGAATCTATCGTAAATTCGAAATCAATAAACTTGGGAAAAACAAGAAAAAGTTTCGAAATCCTTAATGCTGCGATGTCTTTGCTTTATTTAAAGCCAAGTTTATTTTTAGAAAGTGCAAGGCACAGATTCTTTTTTTTTTGGGGGGGGGGCTTAGTATACGTTAACGGTTGAAAAGAAGTTTTATTTTCCGATTTACTCCAAATATATGTTTACACTTTTAGCCTTTTCAAAGTTTTTTTGCATCATTATCAAAGTGTTTTCTTGAATTTTAATTCTTAAGGAATAACAAACACGTCATTGTTCTGAAACCTGATGACAATCTTTCGTTCGAAATAACAGTTTTCGTAATTAAAACATCGTCCCAAAGTAAAGAGAATATTTTTTTGTTCAAATATTAGGGTTTTAATCATATAACTTGATCCTCTGCAGTTGTTCATTAAAGATGCTTTAAATAAAGCGGAGCTTGTTAAATATGTTTACATCATTAAATATTATAAACACGTACTGAAGTATATTTTCCCCGCCGTCTATTAATTTTGCAATCACGAAATTGAAATTTAAATCCTTGACTAATCACCGACATATCGAATATCTTTCCTACGTATTTTCGATAAAAACAGATGTCACCATGGCAACTGATTATTTTCCCACTTTGTTTAACGAAATCTTCTTTTTCTATTTCGAAATACAGTTATAATGAGCGGAACGTCACTTTATACTCTCATATTTGATTACTAAGATTTAAAAATGTATTTTTACCAAGAAAATCCGGAGTTGTTTACTCGCAACAGCAGTTTGGGTGGAATTTAATTGAACATAAATCGGATATATAAATCTCTTTTGTTTCAGCTGCTTTTCAATAAATTTTTATCCTGCCGTTTTCAACTTTATTTTCTTATTTTGTATTTGATGCATTCATAAACATAATTAGATACTTTAATTTCCTGAAAATATTAAAAAGTGAAATTTTAGATTTGGATGTAAAGTCTACTGTAAAAATATATTTTGTAATTAAATCTCCTTTTCCCGAATTAATTGGAAAGGGAAATATTTTCGAAATTTGAAATGCCCATTCTTTTAAATATGTTTTAAACCTTTTATGTTTCTTATCAATCAATGGAGTTGTTTTTTACATTTCCTTTCTTATATATTAATAATTATTCGATATCGAAGCTCTAATTTATTAAAAATGAATACATATTTCCTATCATAAAAATGTTCTAAAAAACACAGGTGTTCATTTTATGTTGTTTGTATCAATGCAGTTGTTTGTATGCAGGGAAAATTAAAAAATCTAACTTTTTATACAGATATCTTTTTGGTCTGGTTAGCTTGTAACAGTTAAAAATTCTTAATACGAAGATTTTCAGGGGAAAAAACCCCGAGAAAGTGAGAGAGAACGAGTTCAACTCTTCTGCAAACAAAATTGGCCGAGATGCAGTCCTTTTGGTCCAATTAGTCATATAACAGTTAAATATTTTTAATATAAAGATTTTGAGCAAATAATAAGTTCAACTGTTCTGCGAAAAACATTGCCCGATATACAGTTCTCTAGACGTGGTTAGTCATATAACAGTGAAATATTCTTAATACGAAGATTTTGAACAAATGATTTCAACTGTTCTACGAACAAAATTGACCGAAATAGAGTCCTTTTGGTCCGATTAGTCATATAACAATTAAAGATTCTTAATACGAAGATTCTGAACAAAAACTAAAGTTCAACTGTTCTGCGAATAAAATTGACTGAGATATGACGTATCAAATTTCATTATTTTAGACCAATTAATGCTCACCTCAAGGATGTACTGTGCGTTGATTGGTGGATCTTCCTATGGATGGACATTGAAATTTCTAAAATAGTTATTATCAAAGCTTCATAACTAAGTGAATTTTAATCCTAATTGTGGAAATTGTTTAAGTGTTAATCTGCAAAGAACATATTGTTCAATATGACTAACAGAACCAAAGGCCTGTATAAAAATTTCACTTCATAATTTTTTCAGAAGAGCATTTTTCAACTGAAACAACATTAAATACAATTCTTTATGTCATTAAAATCATTGTTAGAATTGGAATTATTGAAATAACCGTTATATACATACCCATGGCCAAATGTTATAAATTAATTAATGGATCACAATTAGAATAGACAACTTATACATGTGAGCCTCAGAATTAATATAAAGCTAAAATATTGAATAATTTGTTTTCATTAAGAGCAATCATTCATTTTAGTTATGTAGCTTAACAATTTTAAATCATTTATCCTAAATATTTTAACTCAGTCATTTTACATTTGTAATGACTTAACTAATGGTTAGATAAAATATATTTCTAATTTATTTTGATTTAACGTTTATCTTTGTATGTGAAAATAGTCAGAAATATTTTAATTAAAACATTTGAAGAATTGAAGATTACTTGAAAATTTATTACATTTCGATTTTCAATTAATAGACATTCACAATATTGTATTTTTTAATTATTTTTAAAAGAATTTAAATAAGAATAAAAGTCTAAAAAAGCTAAAAACTTTTATCAGTTCTATGATTTGCAAACCGTTTGAACCGCAAACAGTCGAAAATAACAAAGAGTATATTTTTGTTAAATTCGAATATAGCAACTTTTGGAACATTCGGTAATAGGCACAGTGGAAAGCTTCGCAAAAACTTTAGGACAATACCATTCCAAAAAGATTGTAGGAAATTCTTTTGTAAGGTTTTTCTTCTGTTAATATCTTATAAATCAATGGTTTATAAATTATCATTTAATTATATTTCTTTCTTTCTCGTTCATTTTCCAAACCATATTTATACCGCCTGTGTCATAAAGTTTTTTGTTTTAACATCGAGGATAACATCGATTTTTTAAGGAAAAAAATCTCTCACGGAATAGGGTACTTAATTTTTCCACTTTGCACGATTTATAAATAAATTTATATTTCAATTCTCGAGATTATTCCTTTTATTACATTACATCATGAAACACCGCTAATTTATTTCATGTTTAACATTGATCTTTATTAAAACCTTGAAAATGATTAATGTCATTTTGTCTTCCTTTTTTCAATAAAAACAGCTTAAACAATAGATAGTAGATTAAGTAATGCACATCATTGAAAGATGTATGAAATATAATGAAAGTATTTTAATCCTTTGTATTTCTTTATTCTTATATTGTATTCCGATTTTTTAAAATTTTTTGCTTACTTTCCAAACTTTTTGTTTGGCAAAAATACACTCATGTCCAAAATTAAGGTCGCAAACATAAAATCTGAGAAAAATGAAAAACTATTCACCGTGCTGCCACGAAATGTGGCACAGAGGTACACTACAATGGAAGAAAGAACACAGACACATAACAACATGGAAGAGATTTTAATTGGGAATTAAGAAACAGAATATATCAAAAAGTGTTACATTATGTATCAGAGATAAAGCATTTATCTCGGGGAAAGCCTATCTAATATGGAGTGTGACCACCGTGCACTGCTATACAGGCTTCACAACGAGCTTTCATACTGTTTATGAGGGTTTCAATAATTGCTTAGGCAACAAAGCCCATTTTTCCAAAAGTGCGGCTTTTAACTCTCGGAGGGTATTAGAAGGGGGGGGGGGGGTTAAGCTGTGCAATGGCTCTTCCGAGACCATCCCAAACATGTTCAATAGGATTGGCATCCGGAGACCTCGAGGGTCAATCCATTCGTTGAATATCCTCTTCATCAGGAAAATCATCAATGATCTGGGCTCTGTGTGGACGCGCGTTATCGTCCATAAATATGAAATCTTCGGCCAAAGCACCCCGGAACAACCTCACATAGGCTTCAAGGATCTCATCTCTATAGAGATGAGCATTGACAGTACCCCCATCGAAGACGTGCAGTGGTGTATGACTGCCCAACATTATACCACCCCAGACAAGGATTCCTCTGTCATCAAATCTGCCGATTTCTTTTACGTAGGAGGGATGATAGTGAGGTCCTCGCTCTCTCCAGATGAAGATTCGACGAGTGTCACTCAGTGAGGTAAATCTGGACTCATCACTGAAAAGAACACGCCACCATTCTTGCTGTGTTAGGCACCACAAGAACCGGGTTTGACATTGGATGCAGTCAAAGGGACGCACTCAACTGGTCGCCGGACATAAAGGGCCCTCTCTGCTAGACGTCTGTATGCTGTTTGCCTAGAAACTCTTATTCCAGATGCAGCAGCAAAGTCAAGAGCAAGTTGAGGAGCCGTTGTTAGCCTATGCCGTCGTGTGCTTAATGCCAAATAGGAATCCTGTGCAGGCGTCTATGTTCTGTGACGGCCTTGGTTGGCCTTCCTGGTTACAGTATCACTTGTTTGGAATTGATATCACAACTTGGATACCACTTTCGGTGCCGCCACCTCCGCTTGAGACTGCCCAGCTTCAAGCCTGTCAACAGGTCTCCATCTCAATAAATCATCTAAACGATTATGAGAACTCATTCTCACTGGAAACATGTAAATTTTGTTTTGTTTTAATTCAACATTCACAAAATTGTAGATAAAATTCCCAGATGCCTAAACGGTCTAATTTCAGTAGTTCCTCAAAGACTAATGCTAAACAACATTTTTTTTCCACAACAAATGTTAATATCGTGTTGCCGGTCCTTCACAATATATAAAATATAATTTGCTCAAATTTTACTGGTAGCCATTTAGAATTACTTTGAAAAAGATTTTTGTGGCCTTAATTTTGGACATGAGTGTATATTTCGTTCAAAGTATCATGACAATTATATCATTAAATTAATTAATATTAAAATATATCAAAAAGAGAAATAACTGGAGATATGAAATTAAAGATATTACATTATTTAACTTCTTCTCATAAATATAACTTTTTCTACGTGTTTATGTTATATTGTTGAAAGCTCAAATCATTCATGCGAATTTATGTAGCATTCAGACAGAAAAGAGTAAGTCCAAATGTTAGCAAAAGTTAGATAGTCAGCATTAAGAGACTATCAATCCAAAAACAATCAATATGAAATTTCATTTACAAAATATTTCCCGAATCTATATAATACAAATACATTGTATTTAGATAGCGCTAATGCTGCTACAACTAAAATACAAATGAACTTAACCAAATTAAAATAATTATTAGAAATAAATAATAAGTTTAAAGCCAAAGAATCAAAAGGAAAGATATAATGAATCCGGCCTGAAGACTTTCTCAAGAGTTACACTCAAGCAAGGATCCAACCAGGGATTTTTTCTGTGAGGGGTCTGACTTTCGTCCAACAAACTGACTCCTCGGAATACGAACATCCCAGGATATTAAGGTTTTAGAGATAAAATTAATATCACAAGATTAAAGATAATTATACAATAACAAGTAAAATCATTTCCAAATTTTTTAAATCCAAGTAAGATCACAGCAAAACCAAACCACAAAAGACCATAAAAATAGAACCAAATTCATTAAAATATGAAAGC
This sequence comes from Argiope aurantia, assembly GCA_026543865.1. Lineage (NCBI taxonomy): Eukaryota > Metazoa > Arthropoda > Arachnida > Araneae > Araneidae > Argiope > Argiope aurantia. The sequence goes on from JAPMOR010021792.1 coordinate 378,100, forward strand.
AAAATACTTACCAATTGAAAGTGCAGTTCCAAAAGACAGCGTGAGACAAAAAAACTTGTTAGGGCAATGGCACTCCGTTAAACTGAACTAAATTTAATTTTCCCGCGTTTAAAGCTATATATGCCTACCACGTTTCGTCATAATGCATCGTCCTTATAAGGAATAATTGAAGCACCATCTATTGAGTTAAAATTCAAAGCGAATAAACTGGGGGCAGTCAATCATTAGCTAAACTTTCTCTTATCGAAACTTCTATATTGCTTAAGTTTTGGGGAAATTCATTAGTAGTTAAGTTTTTAATGAGATTTTTTGTTGCTTCAATATAAGAAATTTTATTATTGCAATTTTTTTTAATCCTGTTGAATTGTGAGAATATCAAATTTTCTTTATAGTTTAAATTAGAATGGTAATTACCAAGTTTAATTATTTTAAAGTTAAATTCATCCCTTTTATCTTAAATACCGATTAAAGTTTTTCCATTAGAAATCTCTATATTTAAATCTAAATAGGTAGCTTTAAGTTGATTTTCCTTTGTTTGAGTTAAAACTAAATCTTTTGGGTAACATTAATAACAACATTAGGATTAAGCAAGTTTAACAAAATTAAATCATCAATATATCTCCAACCTTTTATTAAGTTGTGTTTAATTATTTTTTTTCTCATAATAATGTAGGAAAATATTGTCTAAAGTACTTGAAAAAGCTGTTTCCATTTGAATTCCTTTTACGTTTATAAAAATTCCGTTTCCCATTTCGTCTATAAAAATTCATTCCGTTAAAAACGTAGTTTTCTTTAATATTAAATTTACATAATTCTAGCCAATTACTTTTGTAATAATATCTCTAAATATTCATCATATATAATAGTACAGACATCTATTAATTTTTCATGAGGTAGATTAGTGTACAAATTTTGAAAATTATAAGAATTAAGTTTTTTAATATTGTTATTTTTTAGAAAATCCAAAACATCTTTGTTACTATTGATTATAAAGTTATCCGCATCTTTAATCTTATTAAAGTTATCTGCATCTAGGATAATTTTCAAGTATTTGAAGGAATGTTTTCCCGTATAGTAATTGTAACTGCCGGTACTACAAGTTACGAATCTATTTTTTTTAATGAAATTTTATTGTTAGGAACAAGTAAGGATAGTTTAAAAAGCAAGTCTTAATTTTAGTTTTTTCAGAAAAACCCAGCATATTTTTATCCAAATACTTTTTTACTGTACTAGTTGATTTGTAAGTCGAATTAGAGTTATATTCATTAATTAAAAGTTCTTTGTAATAATATTTACAAATTAAACAGAAATTATTTGTCGATTTATCTATTACTGTAATAATAAACCTCTCTTTTAATTTTTTTCAATGATTTGTTAAAATAAATTCCTTATTCTTTAGTTCTGACATTATCTGCATTAAATTTTGTCTTAATTTCTTCTAAAATCTTTACTTTCCATTCTCTGAAACCCTCTGGAGGCCAATGGTATTTCCTAGATAATTTAGAAATAAAAATATCCAAATCTTGTACGATAGAAATTAAGATTTTTTTAATGCTTACTTTTTCTCTCGATCTAAATTTTCTTCCTCTTTCCATTAGATCTCTTAAAGAGCTGGAATCTATGATTTTCAAATTCCCTGTTATAATATGTTCTTTGTCAGTATCTACATAATCTTTATAAATTTCTTTGTTACAATTGCAATCGGTTTTGCTTATCTTATTTAAATTTTTTCTATAGTAATTATAGTTACAAATTCTTTTCCTTAAAGTTGCTGAATAACTAAATGCTATTCAAACCATTGTATTATCCTTTAAAAGGAAAAAATTCTTTACTTTTGTGCATCATTTTAGCATTATTAGTTGCGCATCATTCGATATTAAGCTTGAATTTGATTAGATCTAGAATTATGAATTTCGTGAAAGAATTTTCCAATTTTAAATCTTCAACTTTATTATTAATAAACCCTCTAATTTCATTTTTCCTAAAGCCAAAAAGATATTTCTTAATTTTAAGAAGGTTCTCATTATTATGTTCCAAGTCACAATAATTCTGAAATTCCTCAGATATAATATCATAATTGCCGCCCCTACCTTTTCCTCTCTTAAAACTTTTACTATAGTTTTCCTTATCTAGTCTTTAAAGATGTTAAGTTTGTTATAAATGCAAATTTTATCTGAATCCCCGCCGGCGTCCTTGCATAGGGGTAGCGCATCTTCCCCGTGATCGAATCGCGGTTCGGGCATGGTTGTTCTTCGTCTGTGTTCTGTCTGTGAGGTGTGTGAATGTGTCCCCTCCCCCTGTAATAAGTTGGTTATGCAAGCGAATGTGTAAGTTTCATCTTCTTATGAGCTAGAAGTCATTCTGCCCTCGGGTGCTCAGGGGTCTTTACCCTCAGACGCTACTGCACCCCCTTTCCATGGTAACCCGGACATGACATCATCATCTAAATCCCCGTAACCTTCTCAATTTGACTTACTATTAAGTTCATAAGGAAACGATGTTTTTAAATTACAAATATGAATATTTTCCAAGTCTAATCTTCTGTTTAAATCAAGAATATTATCTAATTATTAAATATTAATATTATCAAAATTATGATATTGGAAGTATAGTACTTATAGTCAGAAGACTCATTTTTAATAAGGTTTTTACAGCAGATCTGTGGCCATTTATTCTTTTATTTAGTTCAGTACAAGTTTGTCCTATGTAATTCAAATTACATTCTTTACAATTCAGCAAATAAATAAGATTTTTGTTTTTACAAAACAACTCCAGATTCGAAATTTCATTTTTAATTTGTTCTTTATTAGCTAGTGGAATAGTCTTACATTTTTTGCTATCACAAACTCGATATTTTTTGTATTTTAAAAATTTTTTGAACAAAGCATTTGTGCAAGTAAATTTTTACCGTGGATGCCTCAAGCACAAAGCTATTCATAGTGCCCCTTGGTAAAGCGCGCGATGGGCCATGCGCTATGAGAAATTCTTTAATTGACCTTTGCAAAGTTTTATTTTATTGGTACCTGAAAGGAAAGAAATCTCTTTAGCCTCAACAATCCGGAATCCTCGAATAAAATCAAAAAGGGAAAATCAAAAATATTTTTAAAGGATGCATATAGTGGAAAAGCGCAAATGCAGCTTAATTCCATCTAGATGCAGGAATAAGATACTATCAATACAAAAACAATAAATATGAAAATTTGCCTACAAAATATTTCCTGAACCTATATAGTCAGCATTAGATGTTCAAATCTAATGAAAAAAAATAATTTCAAATCGAGAATCACATAAATAACTAGCCTGTAGATATTTTAGAATTGTTGTCTTTTATACAGATATTTATATTTTCTAAGATGGAAAAATTTCTTGCATTTTGAAATGCTATATAGAGTCAGTACAAATACACATAATGGACCATTTCTATTTTTAAGTAACTGATTCTATGTCATTTTTGTACTTAAAAATTAATTTTGTACTTAAGTTTATAAAATGTATGCAGCTGTTTTTTGTGAGCGAATATTGCAGTTACAGGTTGAAAGTTAAATATTTAATAGGAACTTATAATTCAAACTTGTTTCTTTTTTTAAAAAAAAGAATAAAAGTAATTCATTTTTGAAAGTCGATTTAAAAACCATAAGAGTATTAAATAAAGATGTTCGTGGCTTTAGATGATAGCACGAGAATGAAACATTATTATTATTTCTTTATTTTTTGCAGTTTTCCCATTGAATGTTGCCAGTGAGCAATGAAGACAGGATGCTCATGGAAGAGAGGTGCTGCATTCGAGGGTGGAGTCTTTCTCTTTCTCGTTTTTTGCTGTGCGACCGTCAACTGCTTCTGTCCCTTCAGATGTCTGTGTAACGAAGACACCTTGACTGTGTGGTGCGACGGAGCGACTTTAGATGTAGTCCCCATCACCCTCAATCCTAACCTTCAGGAATTGCACCTAAATGGCAACAGAATCAAGAGCATCAATCTTTCCTTCAGCGTCTACGAGAACCTTCGGTTCTTGGACATGTCCCAGAATCTTCTACAAACGCTGGGACATAATAACTTTATTTGGCAAAAGGACCTGCGTGTCCTCCACCTGAACAGCAACAAGATTGCTTCTCTCAAAGCCAAAGCATTCGTTGGACTATCTGCGTTGAAGATTCTAAGACTGGATGGAAATGCCATTTCTGATATCGACGACGAGACATTCGAACCATTGTACAGTTTAGAGACATTAGATCTATCCAGGAATAGCATATCCACCTTATCGTCTTCTACCTTTTCAGGTCTCATCAACTTAAAAGAGCTATTACTTAGAGATAATAGATTAACAAGAATACCCACGGAGTCTTTCCAGAATGTCAAGTCCCTCCGTAGTTTAGATCTGGGAGTGAATTACATTTATGTTGTACCCAAGCAGTCTTTCCACTACCTGCGTCACCTCCAAGTACTTAGCTTAGATGGTTGTGGTATCCATATCATTGAGAACGGTGCCTTCCTGGGACTGGAAAATATCGTGTCCTTGTTTCTACAGGACAATGAACTACAGCACGTGCCTACAGATGTCTTGTTGGACATCCCCCATCTTCAAGAACTTCATGTAGGTAAAAACAAGATTCAGAGATTAGGTCCTAACGATTTCAAGGGGCTTCGATCCTTGAAGACCATCTCTGTCAATGGCGAAGATTCTCTAGAGGTGATCGAAAACGGTACGTTTTCTGACAACCATCAGCTGGAACGACTCATTATCAGCCACAACAAAGTTCTCAGCTACGTGGAAGGCGGAACGTTTCGTGGGTTGGACAACCTGCGGATTCTTATCCTCCGAGGCAACCACTTCACTACATTCACTGAAGATATGGTACCCTGGGGGAAACTAGATGTTTTCGACTTGCGAGAAAACCCTCTCGTGTGCAACTGCACCATCCTCTGGCTGTGGAATTTACTGAAGCAGGAGAATTTCACCTCTTATGGGGAAGACGTCACTAGAGTCAGGTGTAAAGATCCACCCCTCGTTAGCGACCAGCTGCTGATTGACATCGGTCCGGACGACCTGGATTGCGAAAATCGCGCCCTCAAACAGATCTTGGCGATCGCCATTGCGGCAGTGGGAGTCGTGTTGGCTGCCGTCATCATGCTCGCATTTTGGCACCGATACAAATACGCGGCCAAACAGAAAAGTAAACTGGGTCAGAGTAAGCGAACACTTTATCAATACGGACAGAACTCGGAGAATTTTTCCCCTATCCTGTCGCAGATCGTTCAGCAGCCCTTTAAAAATCCGGCCATTGCCGAATTATGATAATATTGCCGGGAAGAGATATAAATTCGCTTGTCATGTTTTCGGGATTTCGATCCATCTCTTTTTCTTTCTGGTAGATGGTTGTGTCCCACTTTTTTTTTTTCTCCTTGGATGAAGAATACCGAGTGAAAATATATCTTATCAATTAAAACTAATGTTTCATTTATTGTGTTCAAACTTTATCTTCCCTTGTGATTCCATTTCCATTTATCTTCAATAAAATATTTGAAAAGGAAAGAGTTGATTTTTTAAATCTATGTTGGACAGACACTAAAAAAAAAAAAAAAAAAAAAAAAAAAAGTTAAATATTGTAAAATATTTTTAAAATTCTAAAGTCATAATAGCATTCGATATTTTATATAATATCTGGATTACTCTTAATGATCTTATACAAAAATTTACCTTTTAAAGAGGTTTGATGAATTTTAATGTTCGCAAGTTTTATTCCAGTATTCCATAAATACTTTAGATATTTGTAAATTTAATTAAAACATTTACTCACTATAAAGCACTATCTCATTTAACACCATAATGCAGCTTCATGAAAAATTCCATATAAAAATTAAATGAAAAATTTTACTTTTTTCATAGTTTTTGATTTTATTTGAGTAGTAAAGCAAAATATTCATAAAGAAAATATTTATTATATACGGCCAATGAGATTTATAGTTTTAAAAAATTAACATATATCTACCAATATACACAGTTACAATCTAGACAATTCCTTGAATTTAAATAAATTTATCTGGAATGCATGTCCTATATAATTTGTTTTCTATTGAGTGAAATGTATCCTCCATAATGAAAGAGAGATAAATATCTATGAAGGATTATGTTTAAAATTTCAGGGGGAAAAAAACAAACACATTTGCAGATGCGAAACAACATAATTTCTCTTCGCTATTTTAAAACAATATTATAATTACTAATAATAAAAAGGTTTTAATCCACAAAATATATGTCCTTTTTTATATTACAGAAAAAAAAACCTTTTAGGTAATAAATATTGATTTATGGAATATATTTTCTTAAATTTAAATGAAAATGCTGTAAAGGCTGCTAAATATAGTTAGCTATTTTGTAAATTCATATAAAATGCAGTTTTTAAAACAAAAGATGGATTGGAAATATGAAATCAGCAACTAAATAATTTTCTCATCACTTTTCAAGTAATTTCTAATGCATGCATTACAGTTTAATTTAAAAATGTCTTTAAGGAAATTGATCGATAAACTGGACAGGCATTAAAGCATCCCAAAAACCGCTAGATAGGGTAAAGGGGGGAAAGTGTGCCTTGTCTGAAGATTCACGGGTCGTTGGAACGCGGCTTTAGGAAGAATTTAAATCTGTACGATAGGTGAATGGAGAAAAGTCTAACTGCGATCTCGATTTCGAATTTTGTGACGATTACACTACTTTTCCTTTGGATACTTAACATACAAAAAAGTAAAATTACAAAACACCATTAAAAAATGAAAAAAAAAACTCTATCATCACTCTACAGTCCCTTTCATATCTTTATACATTCATTGAAAAGCCAGAATATAGAGTGTGAACGTCACAGTTACATGAAAAAATTAAACGCAGCTAACATCAAATATCTAATAACTGTAAGTTGTCTTGCGTTTTTTGATGACGTATTGTTTTAGATAGCAATGAATTTTCTAATTAAAGTAGACAGTGTATTGCTGTCAGTACAAAACTCTATGATGAAGCCATTTAGAAATGGCTACATAATGGAGTCAAAATGATTTTAAAATGAAGATTTATCGATGTTCAGAATCTCAACAAAAAAGCTGAATATTGAATCTAACAAAAACATGAGTCATAAAAATTAAAATATAAAAATTTAGAAAGCTTTCTAAATATAATAATTTTTATAATATTATTGAAACTCTCTTTTTCCGAGAATATTGTGAAATAAGGTGTAATAATTTCTAGAAAATCAATTAATTAATTATTATTGTTGCCATTTTTGTATCTATAATAATTGCTGCCATTTTGTAATTATTAATAATAATAAAAAATTAAATGTGTGCGTTGGTTCTTGATAAATGAAACCATTTAACTCACTACTACCAAATTTCACAAGTACGTACCTTAGAGAATGGAAATGTGCATTTGGAAGCATTTTTTTTAATTTTGAAATAGGATTTTAATTATTTGAAAAATAAGTGAATTTTTAGATTTTGGTTAAAGAGAAGGGTATGAACTTCCCAAAATCTTCTGCTTATTCTCACATAACCATGTTACCTCCCCTCTCCCATGCATGAGCATTTTGGACCTGGGGCAAAGCTATGAACATCCCAAGTGCTGAAATCTTGATTTTCAGAGCACTGAATTTCCCAGGTTTAGCTCCGTGCAATAGTAAAGAAACCCGCATATGCATTCTTATTATCGATTCACACCAAAATTGACATTGGATTACAATTTTAATAATAAGATAACGTTCCAAACATCTTTATTCTATTATTTCAGTGGTACGGTTTAGTACATGCAGGCAAAAAATAAATAGAAGGTTAACCGTTTAATGAATTTGGTTTATAATTTGATAAGAATCAATATTTGATCTAAAAATGAGTGCCAAATTTCACTTACCCAAATCTTTGCAATGTTTAGATATCGCGTTTACAAGCATGTGAAAGTACAGGCCTACAAATGATCAACCGTTGACGGACTTGGTCCAAAATCTGTTCGGGAGGATCTATATTTTGCATACTGAAACTGTGTACCAGATTTTACCCATTTAGGCTTTGCATTTTTAACTATCGTGCCCACTTGTACTCAGACTAATCTAAAGTAGACATAAATTAATTTAGTTCACAGTTTGACAGGAATTAGCAAATTTTATGTAAAGATCATCTACCATTTTTCATTTGTGTAACTAATATCTGTTTTGAGTTACTGTGAACATAAAAATAAAGACATACAATATTTTCATGAGTAAATATGTCTGCAATGTAAAAATTTTCCGAAACCTCGTAGTCGACTTTTTTTTATTACTACTACAATAATTTCTCTGGATATTTTGTATGGAAGAGAGTAAAAGGCGGGAAAATCATTTTATACTCTACTTTCACAATTCCCATTTATTCAACTATATAAAGAATTTTAACTTTTCTAGTTGGCTAGTTTTATTTTTAAGAAACTATTAGAATGTTTACAGCCTACTACCCATCTGAAATGTTTCCAACGAACGACGGAGATGTTTAATGCCTTAAACCGTTCCATAAAATATGTATTAAGGGCAAGAAATACATATTTTAAAAAACAGCTTAAAGACTTTCAAACAGGAAAGCCAGCAGAACCATGGAAACTGCTTCCTAATGTGAAGATGGTATCTTCCTTTTCTTAGACTTCGACAGTCATAAATCAAAATATATGGCTTTTCGTGATTTTGATGCCAGCGAAAAAATTCTTGGGAAACTGAGAGAATAAAAATGGTAATTCACTCTCTTTAGTTCCGTCAGACTTTTTTTGCATAAAAACGTGAAGAGTTTCGTTTCTTGTATGGCGTATGAAAAGTAATCCAAATAATCTCTTATAGAGTAGTTTCGTTTTTCGTAAATGTGCCAATATGAAACTGTAGTTATTTACGGCCAATATTACTGTTATTTACGGCCAATATAACAATTACAATTTTATGCTTCTGATATTATATGAAGAATAGAGAAAGTGCGGCAATCGTCGAAAAATTGGAACACGAGATTGTGACGAACATTTACACTTTAGACCTTCCTGAGTTCGAAGAACACATTTTTAGAAAACTTCTTCCGTCCGTCTATCTGTTTGTGACAAAGATAACACAAAAACGCATGGAGATGGATGGCTGAAATTTGGTGTGCAGTCTTTACACTAAATTTGCAGATTTCTGTAAAATCTATTCAGTGGAAGTTCGCCTGTCTGGCTACTCGAATATAAGTTAACACGATAATTACAAAATACGGAGAACTAGACAAATAAAATTCGATACACAGATTTAGCATCTATTATGGCGGCGTCCTGGCATAGGGGTAACGCGTCTTAGCCGTGATCTGGGCGTCCTGGTTTGGGCATGGTGTTTTTTCCGTTGTTCTATCTGTGAGACGTGTGAATGTGCCCTCCTGGAAAAAGTGGCTGTGCGAGCGAATGAGTGATGCGTGTGCAGCTAAGTCGTACTCTTGGCCCTAATTGGCGCTCTTATAAGAACAAGAGAAGATCCCCATGACAAGTGCCATAAGATACAGCATCTGTCATGTAGATAATAATCAAATTTTGAGACCAGTCTAACAAAGGTTTGACTTTTTGTCATCTTGTACTTTCAGAAACATTTAAAACGACGTCATTCAAAAACGCAATGACTAAAATATATCAGCTTTAATGTGGGATTTTGAGTCAAATGTTTATTTCAATCCCTTGAGAAAAAACGTGTCTGAAACACAAATTCGATTTTGGTACCGTATGAACCACATGCCAGGGATTTATCGCCTAATAACTTGTCATGGAAGATTCAGTAAAAATGCTAAATTCACGCCAAAAGTTAATATTTTATAACCACTGAATGTCACTGTCATGTAAGGTGTTCTCTGGAATTATACCTTTATTAAAGTGTATGGGAGTATGTTTTGGCGAGACCACTTCTGCTGGTTTATCTATATATTTAAAACAATGATAAAGAATAAATAAAAAAAGCAATCACCCTCTCTGAACCATTAGTCTGACTTTTCCCAAATTTCTTTTATGTGAAAGCTAGACAGACTATCAATAATTGCTTGCCTTCTGACTCCTCGCCATTTTCAAGATAAGTTTCAAATACATCACTTCGTTGTATCTTCTATTATAAGCGATCATTGTGTGCTATTCCTCGACCAATCATTCCATAGATTTTGAAAATAATTAATTTATATAAAATCTCATACCTCTAAATGTGCCCACGACCTTCCTTTTCTGGTTTGAATAATAGTACACCATTGTACTTTCTCTATGTGAAAAGCAAAACCGTGAAGGATTCCACCCAATAAGAACCAATTTGATAAATTCGACAATTCTTTCTTCATATGAAGACTTACACCTCCTAGATGCGTTATTAATGGTCCCCTGCCTCCATCGTCTTAATGTTTTGAGAGATTTTGAATTAAAATCTTTCAATGCTTCTAAAATACCCAAGTTCGATTCAGATTTATGTAAAGCAATCGATTTAGGTAAAATAAAAAAGAAATGCAAAGAACCAGCGCTTCGCATTGCAAACATTGGTACATTTTTACCAATTTTTTCTCGTGGTCTCTAGACCGATATATCATCCATGATCGCCTGTCGTTTGTTACTCTTCATTTTTGAGAGAAGTTTCAAAGGCACTATTTCGATGCCAATTTTCTTTTCGGGGAAAAACCGTGATTTCAATTCCCAGCTATAATTATTACACTGATTTATATATTTTTTTTTATTTCACTTGGGTAACTCTTAGATATGCCATCCATAGTCCCCTGATGTCCTAATATTTCAAAATAAAATTTTGACAATGTTTCCAGCGTTCACAGTTGGAGCAGTTTCACCAATTTCAAGACACTTCTAATCAATAAGAATACTCACTATTGTTAAAGTTCAATTTAAAATAGAACCTAATTTTTTGGAAAAAAGGTGCAGTTTATCAAATTTGGCTGTGCGTAATTGAATAATTCAATTAAATATAAATGGAGAAGGGCTGATTTCCAAAGTTAATATTTATATACATGTGAATTCATGCACATTTGATTCTCTTCAATTGAGATACACTTATTTAATTTTGGAATTCATTTCGCATCTTGATAGATAAAAAGTAGAAAAGAGACATTTTATCTGAAGTGTTCATTTATTATTTTATTCCCAAATAAACAGCTTCTTATAATAGCCATCTCTTAAGTTTCCGATTTCATACCCTTTCTTAAAAATGACATATTTCTAATACTTTATTTAATCTTTAACTTCTCTACTGACCTTTTAGAACATCCTGCATATAACAATCGGTGAAGGGGGCAAGACTTCATAAGCAAACATGATTAATTAATTTATATACATGTGAAATGAACCTTCGTGTACAGAGGTCATCACAAGAATTTACTGAAAAAATTGATCTCAAGATTTGATTAACCAATGTTTTTGAGTTAGTTCCAGCAATGAAATAGGTAACATATTACAATTGTGTAAGTGTTGTTTATGAAATCATATTTTAGAAAAAGCGGCGTGTGGTTGCAGTAGGGGAATAAATAGCTATCATCAATTAAGCATTTTAATGGGTTTTTAAAGTAAGCAGATAAATATACTTTTATATTCGTTCAAAGGAAACTTGCTGCGTTGAAGTAATTCTATTAATATGGATTGAATATAAGGTTAGAAAAGCATTTTTGTAGCTTTTATGTCAAAATTGGTTGGCAAATCACAAAGGCTGGTCTAAATTGGACTATCTAAATTTTGATATTGATATCTTTATCTAAAAAAACGGCTTAGAAAGAATTTATAGCTGTAAGTCGACCACTCGTATTGGAATAAAAGAAGCTATTACAATAAAAAGACATTAATAGTATCAAAAGCTCATTCAAAAAGAATAAAAAAACATAGTTTTGTATCATTTATGAGAAAACAAAAGAATAACACAGTATATTTACTATCCTATTTAGGCTTAGACATTGCATAATAGGGTAAATATAAATATCAGAAAAAAATGTCTCTTCTTTCACTGAATGGAAAAAAAAATGGTAATTTAATTTGAGCAACCAGTGGTCCAATCTAGAAATAAGTTTCACTCATTGGATTGAAGACACAATTATTTCGATGTCGCATTTTTGTCTTTAAAATGTTTTTCTTAAAATGTAAATGTCATTGTTCAAAAAACGAATAAACTTCAAAAAAATTTACTAACATTTTTTTTCTTTTTTGAAAAATTATTTCTATGTATAGATACATTAAAAAACTTGGAAAAAAATGCATAATCAATCCCATCTTCTATTGCATATTTATTTTATATGTCTGATCTAGAAAACATTAATTTAAATCATTCCTTCCATCTTTGATTTAAGATAAATGTTTCATGTTTAACCACTTCATAAATAATAACGGGTCAAACTCTCACATCGAGCTTCAAAATTTTTGATATTTATATTACCTCATAATTCAGAATACCTTGCAATCGCCATGGCTCAATCTGCATCTCATTTCTGATTAGTTGGGGCATGGTTCGAATTTCAACCACGATGTTTTATCCAAAGACTGGAATTCTTCTATTTAAGATATTATCAACTGTTTATCTAAAATCTGGAAGGTTCTAGATCTTTCATAAGTATTCAAATTGGATTATTCTCGAACATTCTATCTATGTATATAGCTGAGCCCCATTAGTGATGAGTAAATTTTCAATCTCATACTGTTGGGAGTTGCTTAGTTCTAATAAATATAATTGTTTATGTAGACTAACGGCGTAGCTCTTTACATCTTCGAGACAATATCTACAATTAAGTAACAATTGATCAGAAAGATAAAAGTTATATTAACAGTCAACACCGAAAACACCTTTTGCCATAAATTGATAGGTAGGAGGAATAACAAATCCTTTAATAAAAACATCAATAGTAGAAAAATTAAATAAATAACTAGACAATTTATTGCAACTGAAGAACATAGTTGAGGGCAATTTTCAGATCTTGAACAAGACATAGGCTAGCTTTATTGAGATTTGAAATATAACCATTCCCTTAAATAAGCTAGAAACTGCAAAATTGTAGAAAAATCTCCGGTTGAAGAAATTATGGGAAGAAATACTCAGAAGAAAACTGAAGAATTATGAAGTTTGAGTTATATGTTGGATTCAAGCCCCTCTTTTCATTTGACTTCATGTAGGAAAACATATACTTTCACGGTTGCTTCATATTTAATTCAAATATCTTTTAGTACTCATATGGATTGAAAAAAACAATATATTAGTAGAGTAAAAAATTTCGTCGGACAAATGACTCAAATATTAAGATTCTCCCCGATAATCCATGGCTATTATATTCGTAAGTGCTACAAAACGTAACTTACACGAGAAACTGAATATTCCCTCTCCCCTCCCTTCCCCCTCACTGTAATCTATTTTTAAAAATCGTAGAATCCGGATGTATGGTTTCGGAGCGATAAGGCGCAAATTATCCATTCAAGATGCGGTGAACTCGATAAAAGGGGATCCATTTTCTTTCCTGAAAGAAGACTGTTAGCCGCAAACGAAGCTTCCGGCCAACCGTTTGTCATTTCTTGGAGAAAGTCAACTTTCCGAAAACTCTTTAACCCTGCTCTGATCAATTAAAGCGATGTGAAATCGATCAAGAAAGGATGTAGGGGTAGAAATCGATATCGATGGATTAAAGGAAATTCAACAAAATTCAATAACACTCATTTATACAGATGGAATTTAAAAAAAAAATTGTAAAGGACATAGAATGATAATATTTTCGAATTTGCTTCATTTATCTTTATATTATTATGAATAGTTCATCCGTAATTATAATAACAATAATGCGCCTACAAAACATTTAAAAATAATCGGAGTGAAGCAATTAAAGCAATAAAAAAAATAGTTTTGAAATGTATTTAAAAAATATTTTGGAAGATTATTAAAATGAGTGGAAAAGGGTTGTAGAGAAATAAATGCCATATCACTGAAAAGCTAATTTTTAAAATTTTAAAATTCTGTAAAAGTAGATTTTATTCTTCAAATATTTTCTGAATTTCTTGAAGAAAAACATTAACATTCCGATTGAAATTTAACACTAGGTTTACCATGATCTGGCATATACCTATTTCTACCAAAGGGATCAAAATGACACCTTTCAGCATTTAATTAGAAAAAATCTAAATTGACCTAGCTATTTTGAAGTTAAAGTGAAAAGAACTTTTATATTTTCAATATATTTGTTGAGGTGTGGTGTGATGAAAAGGCAGTTCCCCTATGTTTATTTACTAAAATAAGTGTATTTTCTAATTTATGTCTTCAAGACCACCTATTCTTCCACCATCATTTTCTACCAAAACATTGACTCACACGTCTTCTTACTAACAACCTATAATAGCTTCTATTTGACTGACTTTTGACTTCGTCTTCTTGCTTCTTATATACACACATTTTACAAACACATACTTATTTCTATATTTATACCTATATCTATGTGCGTCCCTATCTATCTATGTACCCTACACGTTAAATATAAATGTATGTATTCTCAGCAATATTTATTCGAATGATCAAAATGGCCCCTTTGGTAAAAGTAGGTACACTATATACATTCCTCAAAAGCTAAAAAAAGAATTTTTGCGATTTTATGTCTTATGTAAGTAAAAATTAATTAAAATATTCTCATAAAATACAGCAATAATTTTCTTGAAGAAAATTAGCGAAACGTTTCCTCAGAGGGACCGAAATGACCCCTTGGTAAACCTAGTGTTAATTGAAAACCCAATTAAAATTTCTTGATTCCATTCGTAATGAGAATTTAATATCTCAGAAGTATCTATGTTTCAAATTTGGTAGGTTTCGTACAATGGCCTGACCTATTAAACGTCTTGAATGATTTGATTATGATTTTTATCATCATCACGGAATTTTTACGATTTCATCATCACGAATAGAGGTATAAACTAACATATCAAAGTATTGTAAGCTTTTGGAAAAATAGAACAAAGTAAAATTTCTCGAAAATAAACTCGGTGTATATTTAATGCCAAAAACAAGTAGAAATCCGAAGTCTTACTTTTAATTCTATAGTTTTTCAAACAAATAATTACTTATAGTCCATATTATAAGTCTATAGGACTATAATAATGACTTATAGTCATTATTATAGTCCTTATTATAACCCCCTCCAAAAAAAACTGTGCTAAAGAATTTAATTTATTATTTCGAATTTGCAGCATTAAATAATAAATGCCTTCTTTATTATTAATAATTTATTTACTGTTTTCAATAATAAAATGCAATATCATTATAGTATACTCTATGAGAGCTTACAATGGCAAAAGATTTTGAAAACATTAAATTAGTTGAGGTCTTTCATGTTTTTATGATAATCTAATTTTTTATCTTGATTTTAGAAAGGATTTAGATTTCCAAATATTCAATAACGGAACCTTGTGAGACATAATTATCATAACATCTCAAAGGTTTAATGATGAAACGACTGAAAGAAAAAGAAATTTCGCCATTAAACTGCTAAAACTGATGGTAAAAGCTTTGGAACCACATAAAATCATCTGTTATACATCAAATTGGAATATACAATAGCAACAACATAACAAAAGAGTGAAGGCTTATATTCAAGAAAATCAAATGAATGAATAAAAAGATACAGAAAATTCTAAAATTTCCCTGCTTTAAAAAGAATCAGATATTTAAAAAAAAGTATTTGCTAAATGAAATTCTTTTTTATTATTTTTCTTTGCAAAATGACATCTAAGTATTTTACTATGAAGTTATTCTTGTAGTAATAAAGCTGCATAACGATTAAAGCGATATTTGTTATTATATTTTAGAAAGAAATACAATGGAAATAATAATTTTTCCTTTTGAATATCCATTCAAGCTATGTTTTGTTGCTTTAGGCTTTATTTCCCAAGGCATACCATTTTTCTTTATTGTATAGTACCCTTTCTCTGCAAATAATGATTCCAAGCTTAAATAATCTCACGCTTTCACATATGGTCTGCTGCTACCATATATGTTCGATGGAAGTGTCCAAAACTTTGCATTAATATTTTCGCCAGACAGTATCTCGAAGTATTTAAAGTAAATATGATTATTTCTAGTAGTAAAAGTATTCAAACCAAAGTATTTGTATATTATACATATAATTTTTAAATAAATGTGTATCGTTACATAAGGCGAATGGTGAAGATCAATGATATGTTATTCAGAAATCGTGAGCTTTCATGTAAAATAAAAATGCACAAAATTAGTACAGCGGTTGTGGCTAGAGTATTTTGACTATCTTCTTACCTTATAAATAATGTCTTTGGAAACTTTATTCAAAAATGGAGGATTACTGAGACATATACAAGGGTTTTGAAATATTATACAAAAAAAAAAAAAAAAAAAAACCTCTTCAAAAATGTCGAAATTGATGATTGGAATGGTTCTGTCGTAATTTATTTCTCATAGAAAACGCTCAATGAAGTAATGGGTTTGAGATTTCTCTCAATACTAAAGGAAGAGGAAGAGGGGGAATTGATGGTCACGGATGACGTTTCTAGTAGCTATGGGCTTTTTTTTATAAAATAAAAAGTGGCGAAATCGGACCACTAACTTCAACCACAATGATTGAAGTTAGGAGGTGGACTTTTTGGTTATCCCAATTATTTTAAATCAATAGATGCTTATATTTTTACAAATACTCCTTTAGTTTGTGATAAAAAAAAATTTCTCAAAATCAACTAAAGTGAATAAATAATTTTTAATCAATATATAATTAAATTTTTATGAACACTTTTTTACTTTATGATAAAATTTCACTTCATTTCTTTCTTAAAATCAACTAAAGTAAATAAATAATTTTTAAATCAAATTATGATTATATTTTTACAAGTACTTCATTATTTTATGATAAAACTAAACTTCATTTTTTTCTTAAAATCGATTAAAGTAAATAAATAATTTTAAATCAATATATGCTTAGATTTTTAGCTATGCTAATACTTTAAGATAAAATTTCACTTTATTTATTTATTTTTTAAATTCATGACTGTCATCAATAAAACTGTACAGTCAATAAAGTTTATTTCGTAAAATTACCTGACTACTAATGTACATACTTGAGGATTTCATGATTACGTGCAGTTATAACTTTATCCTGAATTACAGAATTAAGTACTTATGTCCCAAAGTACCAATTCCACAAATGTACCTTCAGAAATATTTCAGACATAAATGTAATCAGTAAAAAGTTTTTTTTGAAAATTAATAATAATAATAAAAATAATAAATATGTGAGAAAATGTCATGTGGATTAGAAACATAATTTTTAGTCTATATTATTGAAGGCTTAATAAAGATTAAAATCAAAGAACAGTTTCCAAGTCCAGAGATTATTAGAACTTTTGTTTTCAAAATAGTATTCAAGTATCTTATTTTACCTTTTCTCTTAACTTAAAAATAACTGTTTAACTTTAAATAATTTTAATTAAACTTATCTAAATAATATACAATTAAATAAATAAATAATTCATTCGAATATAACAAAATTTAAAAATAAATATCGAATTTTCGAGCTCAGGTTATTCGAAGTTCGAGGAATTGAATTATCCCAAACAAATATTTAGTTGCCTTCTTAGAAATACTTCATTACAAAAGAATATTATGGCTTCTAAGAATTGGAAAAAAAATTCGATATCTCTTTATTTATCTCAAAACACTTTTCTATAATACCTTGTGTTAAGAAATAAAGAAAATCAGAGATTTCAACATCAAGCTGTTTATTTGAAGTGTTTGAAGTTTTTCCCCAAGAAGAATGAAAATTTTGAAATGGAAGCTTCTAAAATAAATTCTATTTGGAATCGAATTTTTGAAATTAAAATAAGAAAATAAAGGAAGTAAATAGATTCTCGATAGTCTTTCCTAATTATCAGCGAAATTCAATTACCATATTTAAAGATTGGTAGTGTTCCATTTTCAACAAAGATTAAAAGTTAAACATAACCTTTATATTCATGATGGAAATTTATATTTGTCTTCATTTTCTCGATGACCTAGGTTCATAAAAAGGAAATATTTCAAAATAATATAAATCTTAATAAGTTTTCTTAGGATCGGTGTGTTGTCTTTAATATTCCTGACGGAAATTAAAAATTATCTTTTTGTAATTTTTCAACAAAAAATTAGACACTGTATATCAATGAATGAACTATACAATTTAAAGGCATGTAGAGCTAATAATTTTTTTAACTTCATAAAATTTCTAAAATTTATTTGTTAAGATAACTTTGGAATACTCCACTTGAAGAAATCCCAAACTTTCAAATATTTTTGGTTACAATTTTTAAAAACCGAATCTATGGCAACTCATTTCCTCATCAGTGCATTGATTTTTTTAGGCACATTGTAATAACTTGATCCTGTCTGATCAAATAAAGGGTAGCGTTTATAGGCGATTTTCTTTATTTACAGCCTTATTTACATAAAAACAACTCTTTCTCATCTAGGTTAAATGAATGATGCTATTTACAACACGAAAATTGAACAAGAATAGTTCCTCGAAAAATTTCGGAGAAAACAACTTCACAAGAACAGCTAACAGTCTGTCGGCGTCTCAGGCTACTACAGGGGTAGCTCTCCGAATCCACCGAATTTCCTTCGGGTGAAATTTTACACAGAATTCCAATTCACAGGAAGCTTTTCTGATCTTTCCTCCTCTCTTCTCTTTTCTTTTTCTTTCAGACTGCATCTCTCATGTCCACATTGGTACACTTGGCCTCCCTGATACCCAATCACCGTTCAGAACTAACCTGAATGCGTCTCCGATGGACCATGGGAATGTCCGTTGATGATCCATCCTCCAGAATGGGAAAAATGAAGATTTGACACTCTCCCCTTTCGAAGACGCTATTTATTTCCTTAGGAAACGCACATGTGTTTCCTTATCTGGACTCACACTAACTGACCAGATGACCGTACTTAAAAGGAGGGTCCCTTATCTGGCAATCTGGAGGCACTTAACACTGTGGGAGTTTTACACCTTGATGATACAGCTGGCCAGAAATGCTAATTATCGAGTCTGGAAAAAAGGGACGTCACAGTGGTCACCAGGGTTTCAGAGCGATTGAGCTGAGTCTTTACATGTACCCATTTTTTTAAAAAAAGGACTTTATGGATCAAAAAAGGACTTTTGTGAGAAAACGCATTTATTATCCAAAATAATTAAGTTGACTCAAATAATAGAAGAACCGCTTTGAGTTTAATTGTGCACAAAATTGAATCCAATGCCCTATAGCCAAAAGTAGTTTCTGATTAGTTGGGTAAGATCAGGAGTTGACACAAGTCGTTCAAGACTGCGTGCACATTTTTGCAAAATAAGGAAAGATGTATGCATCTTCTAGGTATAGTAGCGATCCACAGTTTGGGGATTTTTTACTATTTTGAAGCGTAGATTTGATTATTAAAATCAATATCAAATAAAAATTATGAATGTAAAAATTAGAGGACATCCAACTCCCTGTCAAACTGACTGAAGTGGCAATATTATATTTTAGGCTTGATTCTTCTTTTAAAATCCTTTTCAAGAATCTATTTTTAATTATTGTAGCCACAATTTACGCATAAAAGTGTAATTAATATCATCACGATATCAAAGTGTATACATTCAGTAATTAAAGCTTGCAGGAGAGATCTTGGACGATTAATCCCTGGAATGAAGATAATACACAAGTAACCGAAAATCTGTGTTTTGGACACCTTTTTTCAGACATTGAAATTTCACAGAAAGCTACAAAAGTAACCACAGGATCAATCGCCAGATTTCATTTATTTAAATGATGGCGTTTTTTAATTATCTCATTCACATGCATATGGAAGTACAGACTAGCAGACATTCAATGCTTCAATTGATTTTGTTCAAAATTTGATAAAAATATTTTTTTCAGATGCTAAACTTTTGTACTAAATTTTATCTCTCTAACTCCTTACGGTTTGCAATCATAGTATTCAACTGCACATCGGAAAGCCGGATAGAGAAACTTCCTCTAAATGGATTTTAGCGAAAATTTTATTAAAAAATCTATTTATTTGGTGTTTAGATGACATACCAAATTCCATCCAACTAGCTGAAAGCGTTTTAAGCTAAGATAAAGAAATAGACATAATTCGAAAAATACGTGTTAAAATGCATCGATATTTGAAATATGAAAATTCGTCGAAATCTTCTATCACAATTTTTGACAATTGCAATACCTCCTCTTTGCATGCTTTGTATAAGAGAAAATAAAAAGTGAAGAGCAGTGACGCAAAAAATAATTAAAAAATATTTAAACTACTGTCTAAAACTATAAGCTATTCAAGAAGTAAACACGTTCCAAACTTGGCAGCAATATCTAATAGCCTGCCCTCAATGACATTTTCAATATTTTTTCCGATATTCATATTGCATCAAGCATCTTATAGATGACATTTCTATAAACATGATGGTGTTGACATTTGATTCGTTTAAATAAATTTCGTGAAATTTGTTTTCAAATTATTAAACTCCGTGACAAATATTCTTAGGTTGTTTTTTTTTTTTCATTAGAGTAATATTTTAAAAAATATTTCTTTCTTAGATTTTATCTCAATGCGATAGGATTATAGTAAGAATAAGGCATGAATTCTTCAAAATATGATTTCATTAATTTTCTGGAACTTACAAATTTTTAATAATAACTGTCAATTTAACACACTATTTTGAGCCTCATCAAATGAATCGTTTTTCTTCATAATGGGAGTATTTGTTGAGATTCACTATAAATAAGCATAGAAATTACAAACCATTACTGCAATATTTTATTTCAGTAGCTTTTACTTTTCAGATTTTTTTCTATAATTCGCATAATTTGGCGATTTATCTCACATTTTTGCATGCAGTTTTCATTGTGAAATTAAACTAAACTTTCGTTTTTTGCAAAACGCAAAAATGCACTAATGCTAAGGTTTAAAATATTTTTTAAAAAAGGGAAATCTATATCCCAAATTCCAAGTTATCATGCGAGAACATTATCTTTGTTAAGTCACGTGGTATCAATCCGACAGAAAAGCATCATGTTCACATATGACTCATATTTCTCAATTACAAACATTTAGAGAAACAATGGTTTTTGATCATCTCAAAACGAATCAAGATCAAGCATTTTTGTTTTATTGGTTTTCAAAATATTCGTCCTTAAGATTTATACACTTTTCCATTCGTTCAAACCAATTCTTGAAACTGTTTTTCCACTCAGAAGTTGGTATCTCAGAAACATGGTTTTGGAAGGCATCACCAGCTTTTTGAGGTTTTGCAAATCCCTGCCCACGCACTTTTTGTTTGACATAACAGAACAAGAAAAAGTCGCTAGGCGACAAATCAGGAGAATATGGCCAATGAGACATTAATTCAATATTTTTATCCTTCAAATAATCAATTGTTTCACGTGCTGTGGGGGGCTGGCGTTATGGTGAAGAAGAATGATGCGGCGATTTTTGTTGTTTTTCCTGATTTTATTGATGATTTTTAGCAAACAATTTTCTATATACCATTAAGCGTTAACAGTTTTTTGATCCTCTAAAGGAATGGTTGCGAATATTCTGTAAGACCCAAGAAACAAGCAATCATTTTCTTGGAAGTGCTTCGTGAATGGTTCATTTTGAAACAAACAGTGGATAATTGTTACGTTTATACCAATATATCCAAGTTTCGTCACCTGTAACAATGTTGTATACGCATTTGTAGGAGCCTCTCTTTGCAATATGTAGGAGCCTCTCTTTGAGCTTCTGTCAAATTGTGCGGAATCCATCTGAAACAAATCTTTTTAACCGCTAAATGTTCGCACAAAATCGAATGTATTGCAGTCTGTGTTATGCCAAGGGATGCCTCTATCTCCCGATACATAAAATATGTAGGGATTGCAATACCGGTATACCGAATATCGGTATTTTGAGCCATTTGTACAATTTTGTAATACCGGTATTCACAAACTTAAATACCGTTTTTTCGGTATTTACTAAATATTTTTTTTTAAATTGTCTCCACTATATGTTCAGGGATCCCCAGCATAGCAAAATAGTATACATTTTTGTTTTGATGTCTCCCTAATGGGCAAAATTAATTAGACTGAATACAAAATTGCATCGTACTTTCAAGAGAAGTGATAAAATACTGTTTGACAATGGATTGTAAAACCATCCGCGCGTTTGCGCATGCATAAGGGTAGGTTTAATTCGACAAAATAGGGGCGAGAGGAAAGATGAAAGGAGATGAAGACTCGCGGTTTTATGAGACGTAAGCATTACAGATAATTAATAATAAAGAAGGAAAAAGGTACTAATGCACAATAAAATATTTCACAGTAATTTTTATTTAATATAAAGTACATAAACATTAAATTATGAAGAATAGATGAAACTTTTCTGTTCTTAAAATTTGGTAATTACTTCTAAAATAATTTTAAATTAATTTTTCAGATAGTAAATTCGATTTAATATCCAGAACTGTATCAGCTCTACTTCCAATAAAACTGGCTTGAAGCATTATGTCGGCGAGATTCTAATTTTTTAACCGCTAATGTAACAATAAATTTCATGTTGCAGTCACTAAAAGAACATCATACATCACTATCTGAAGAATTATATATTACATTGAAAAATCGCACAGAAGAAAAGCATACCGAAATAGAAAATGTCTTACGGTATTTACATAATTATAATGATTTTAAAAATGAAAAAGAAGAAAAGAGATTAACCAATTCAAATCTGATCAAGTTGATAGTAAATTTTCTTACATTTTTTTACTCACAAACCTATCCACATTCAGAAGAATTTTGGTACAGTTATCGAAGATTATAATGCCACTAATGTCAATATGGAAAAGTAATTGTCTCTTGAACAAAAATTAGAATTAGCGATAAATAAAAAAAAATTCAACAAACTAGACTACAATACTGAAATCCAAAACCATCCGACAAGAAATCGATTTCTTTGAAGACGAAGGATTCAGAAGTAAATACTTGGAAAAAGTATATCGCGCATTGCTAACAGCACCACCAACTAGCGTAGGTGCCGAAAGAGCGTTTTCGCCAGCTGGTCATTTTAGCACAAAATTACGCTCCAGGCTTAATGACAGTACAATTGATGCATTGTGTTTTTTAAGATCACATTTCAAAAATTTGTAATAGTACCACAGACTGAATATTGCTACTTACACTTTTTTTGTGATTTAAATAAATAAAATGTGCCTTCACTTTTTTGCGATTCTTTATAAATTGTTATAATTTATAAGTTGCCAATTATTTTTTGTGATATTTACACTCTAATAAAACTGGCAAATAAAACAAAGAAACATTGGTGTTTTCTTTCTTTTTCTAAAATTTCTACTACTAGTATTAAAACCGGTATCCAGGTATTAAGATCTAAGAAATACCGAATTTCCGTGTTGAACTTTCTGTCCAATATTGCACTCTCTAGTAACATGCCGATTTTCTTCAATCATCTTGCGCACAGCATCGATGTTCTTTGGAATCACTACTGATTTTGGTCGTCCTTCACGAGATTCATCACTGCCGGACGCACGACCACGACGAAATTTTGCAAACCATTTGTAAACAGTCTTTCCTGCTGGTGCTTCATTACCAAAAGTTTTACGAAGCGATTCAACGCATTCTTGTTGAGTGAGGCTTTTCTTAAAATCATAAAAAATCTTCCAACGGAAACCTTCACAACTTATTTCCATTTTTTCACTCGCTTCTTTTAAACACTCACTGTAAACAAAATACGCAGGCGATTTCTAAGATGCCACTGATAGCAAGATAAAAAAAATGTGAATTTTACAAATATCTTGAAGACAAATTTCAGTAGTGCCTTCTATTGGTCGTTTGTAAAAACTTAAAAGGCAACCCTCATATATATACAGGGTGTTTCAGTGAACCGTTTCAGAACATCTAAGAGGGGTAGGGTACATCCATATACCCATGGGCAGTCAGAAATGCTTTACTAACGCGGTAGATGGCGTTGTGCGGAAAGTCCGAGCTTTCGTGCAGGGAATCTTCACTTCGCACAAGAACGCCAAGTTAGTAGAATGGATGATTACACGATCGCAGAGTTCGCCGATACGCATTTGGCTTACGGGGAAGCAAATTGTAGTGGGCCAGACGCACAGCGTTTGTACGCGGAACGATATCCGACGAGACGTATTACCAGTCATAATTTCTTTGCAAAACTGCACCAGAGGTTAGCTGACACAGGTTCATTAAAAAGAGCTCATAGGGACAGGGTAAGAATAACAAGGACTGCAGGCGCCGAACAGAATGTGTTGCAGCATGTACAGGGGAATCCAAGAAAGAGTACACGAAGTGTAGCAAACGCAGTCGGGTTTCCCATTGCAGAGTCTGGAGGATTCTCCGAGCAGAAGACATGCATCCGTTTCACGTGCAGCGTGTCCAGACACAGAAACCGGAGGATTATGTACCTCGTATTGCTTTCGCACAGTGGTGCCTGGGAAGATGTGCTACAAATCCCCTTTTTCCTGCTGAAGTGTTGTTTTCCGATGAGGCATCCTTCACAAGGGAAGGAATTTTCAACAGGCATAACGACCATATCTGGGCGATCGAGAACCCGCATGTAATACGACGTCGTGCAGCACAAAATCGATTTTCGGTCAATGTATGGGCCGGTATTGTGGGAGATCACCTCATCGGACCTTAGCTGTTATCGGGTCGTCTAACCGGACCAACGTACTTGCTCTTTCTGCAGCAAGTATTGCCACAACTTTTGAGAGATGAACAGATTTCTGCATCGAAGCAACAGACAATGTGGTTCCAACACGATGGAGCCCCTGCCCATTATAGTGGAGATGTTCGTAACTACCTGGATGTCACATTTGGTCAAAGGTGGATTGAACTTGGGGGTCCCTTGCGTTGGTCTGCTCGGTCACCCGACTTATCATGTCTTGATTTTTATTTCTGGGGTCATATGAAATCGCTAGTTTATGACATCCCTGTTGATACTGCTGAGGAACTCGTTGGAAGAATCGCAGTAGCTGCCAGAGAGATTCGAGATATGCCTGGAGTATTCAAGAATGTTCGGATGTCCATGCGTCGGAGATGTGAGGCGTGCATTGTAGCCCGTGGAAGAAACTTCGAACACTTACTTTAATCCGTGTACCTTTTGCTTCTTTTCATGTATTATTAAAACGATTTCTCATTTACGGTCTCTTTTCTTTATGTTGCTTCTGCGTACAACACCGCTTCAGGAAAGCATTTCCGACCCCACATTGCTCTATGATTTCGAGTTGTCAGGATGTACCTTACCCCTCTTAAAAGTTCTGAAACGGTTCACTGAAACACCCTGTATATTAATTAATTTAAAAGGTATAGTTAAAGATACCTTAAGATCACTGTCGAATTTTCACTCAAAAACATTTTTTTAAAGTGATTTTTTTCGATACTACATTTTTAAAACTTGCAAGCAGAATTAAACCAAAATGGTTTATTGTATCCTTATGAAATTTTCCAGTTATGCTTATACACATATAATAAAGAAATTCATTCATATATAAATATAAAAAAATAGAAAAAAATAGAAAAGAATCCGTCATGAAGACTTTTTCAAGGGTCACCCTCAGGCAGGGATTCAAAAAAAGAGGGGGATTTTTTCTGTTAAGGAAATTCAGACAATTACGTCTAATAATGATTCCTTCGTGACCCGAAAATCCCCTGAAACTAGGCCCAAGAGATATATCATTTTAACAGAAAGGAAAATACAAGACAACAAATTAGAAGAAAAACCACTAATAAGTAAAAATACAATAACAAAAAACAATAAAAACCAAAATACCATAAAATAACACTAAAGAAAAAACGAAAAGGCAAGAACATACCATCAACAGTCAAGGAAATTTTAAGCTATCGATTGTGATTCCCGCTTATTAAAAACACAAAGCTAACGGTAATTTAGGTAAAAATTGTAAGCTCCCAGCGCCACCTATTGAGTGATATAATATGCAAGGAAAGTTCTATTTTTTATTTAAGCCAAAGGATTAATCCCAAACCATACCTTGTTTAATTAAAAAATTGACATTACAGTAATTTTTAGGAAATTCATTTTTAATTAAATTATTAATGAGGTTGTTTGATGCTTCAATATAGGAATTTTTATTATTGCAAACCCTTTTGATCCTGTTAACTCGTGAGAAAATTAGATTTTTGAAAATTTTAGACTTTAGATTGGAATGGCCATTCCAATCTAAACTCTAAAATTTTCATTGGACTCTATTAACCATCATTAACAATGGATAAAACAATCTAGGATGAAGTATTTGCAACAGCAATGTAAATGATTCGAGTTTCTATAAAATAATGAAATATATTGTAGAACAATAAACTTATAAATATTCTTAAAATATTTAAAAATAATCAAAAAATTACAACAATTAAACTGTGGTATTTACAGATAACTTTTTTTAAACTTTAAGATGATACAAAATTCGGTTTTCTGCTGCAGTATTTTTAGAAATTATGAGAACTTAATTTTAAATTAATTAAAACTTCAAAAAATCTCCGTTGTATGCATATTTTCATAAGCCAATATACATCTGAGCCAAATTTGGCAGTTCTAGTTTTAATGATTGTTCATGTAGAGAGCCAACCTACAATTCCACATTTTCATTATTAGTAAAATAAGAAAATTTTAAAATTAAAAACTTAGAGTGTTAAAAGTTATGTGTTTAAAGATTATTCTGCATTATCATGTTGGAACTTAAAATAATAATATGTTGTTTTTTTTTATTGATAAATGTGAGGAAAATTTTTGGAAAATGATATCATTAATTTAAAAGTTAATTTTATATTAAAAAAACTAAATTATATAGGTGGTTTATTTTGTGTCCTTTTCCCCTAATCAATAATTCTGAAAATAGATTAAATTTAGATACCCTGCGTTACGTGTATCCATCCCAATATTTTCAGAAGCAAGTTTCCAAAAAATCGATAAATAAATATTCATAAAATTCTATAAGAAAAAAGGATATTCAAAGGGCTGAACCACGTTTCTGCTGGTCTTTTTAAAAGCTATTTATAGTTGCATTTTAAAGTAATTAAAATCTATAATGAGACAGAATTTCCTTCCATTTATGATTAGGTTTTCGCTTTAGTACTTTTTGGTATTAACATTGGAAAATAGTAGTTGATATCAATAATGCATTAGATTCGAAATCAATTATTTATTATTTTAAGAATACTACAGTTGAAAATCACTCTGATGGCATTTTACGCATTTGTTTATTATGATGACTAAAAACATTTAGAACTAAAATTTCCATGGGACCGAAGAACACAGTTTTATTCAAAAATTTTGATCTGCCTTTTCTTTGATTTGCCTTCAAAAAATGATATATATTTTAATAAGTTTTATTTTTTAAAATCTAAGAAAGCAATAGGATAATTCTTTCGGGTAAAAAACCCCGCACGAAATAAAAATCTGGAATGTAATGAGAAAGATAGCCAAAAATTTAATGAAAATAACATGTTCTTAAGCAAGTTGAGAATTTTTAGAGGAATATTTTATTTTAATGCTTTCATGTTTTCAATAAAGATGTTCAAATATATTGGCTGCAATCATAATGTATTTTTTCCAATAAACTACTCATCAGTAGAAATTATTTTATCTTTTAAATTCATCGAAATTAAAAATTGTTTTCATTAAATATCATTGTATTGATACAAATCTATAATATTGTTTTCCTGAGCAACTAATTTCATAATGTAAGAGACATTTATAAATATTTTAATAAATGTCAGATAATTGAGCTCAAATCTTAAATGGAAATAAAATATTCGCCAAAAAATGTTCTATAAAATACAAGATACATGAAGTTATCTCCGATAGGTCCCGAGATTTTTCTGAAAACCTACTTGCCATATTTAAAAAAATTTATATACGGGGTAAAGTGATTGGATTGAGTGAATTATTAAGCTCATCTTGAGTACTGTTTTTTTTTGTTTTTGTACACTATTCGGATCTTTTTTAGCTGTATATGCTATTTCTCGGAGTAAATACTCGCTATCCATTACCGTGTTTGTTAAATTTCTTGCATCGTGCACCACTTAATGATTTCTGAAATGATATGCTCCCACCGGAGGGTACCTCAGAAATGAGGCCGAGAAGCTTCCGGAATGCCCGTTGGTTCTCCCACCTTGTTGGGTCCAGAAATGATGGGGGTAGGCTACCTCCTACCGATGACTGAACGTATTTCCAATGGGAAGGGTTATACCGTAGCCAGTGATGGCCTGTAGGTCTCAACCATAGTTCCCACTAGTGTTTCTGTCTCGGCTGTCCAGTCATTCAGATTTTTCCATGTGCCATTGGCACAGGATGGAGCAACCGGTTAATGTATATATAGCTTCAGTTTCAAAATATAAAGGAAAGTTTTTATATGTATGCATCGCCCAGGCAAATTTTGCACATTTGACCTAGTAAAAAAGTAGGTCGGAGTTGTTGGTTTTGGTTCTATAATGACATATTATTAAAATTCTATTTATACTTAATATGCTTCTTAAGCGTTTCAGCTTATAAGAATAATTTTCATAAAAAAAATATTTTTTGCCATGTTTTCCATCTTATCTTCTGTTGAAAGTGAAATTTACTATTTTCAACTTACCTCATTTATACTCTAACCTTCTCTTAAATATTTCAGTATTAATTCTGAAAATTGCGCTGTCACAGAAAAAAAAATTCTATCCAAAGTGAACAATATTTAAACGTAGATCACTGTTCAGCAATCACGAAAGAGAATGATATGCGAAAGTAATTCCAGTTGAATGCGTAATGACACTGAACCGCTTCATTGCGATAGAACATTAAATTACTCCCGCTAGAATTTAAAAATGATTTCTAATTCTGGTTTCCCATTTCACTCTATCTCAATTCTTCTCTTTCTTGCTCTTGACAGTTAGAGCACCAGTAATGGACATTCCACCAATCATCGAATTTCTTCCGTTCTCTGAAGCAATATCAAGATGTCCATTAATTTTTAAGAACACTAAGTTAAGACTTAAAGCGGTAAATGTTGATGTGCTTCAACTAGAACCATCTATTTAAAATTATTTTTCAAAACAATTTCGTATTTGATATTTGGCTCCTGCGGAAAAAATGCAAAGATTGTGGTTAAATGTGTTTTGATTTTTCGAAATTCTTTATCTTACTTTTAAACTCTCTATTTAAGTAAATTAGTTTTAGAAAGGAAAATGAAATATCTTCTGGCATTCATTTTCGTTTAGAATTCAGTCAAATACTAAATGTTAGTGCCATTCTGGTAAATGAAATGCAGTAATGCAATATTTCAAAATAAAGAACGATTCATATATATTTCCATTGGAAAATACTTAATAAACTTTTTTCATAAGTTCAGTATAAAAAAAGCAAATGGATATTTCTTATATATACTTAAAAAACTGTGAACTACAAATTTCTAAAACATATTTTAGAATATTTTAAAATTGTATTTTCATTGGAAGATAATATATCGAAAATTCATTGGAAGATAATCTAGCCAAAGGATATGAGGATAATCTAGCCTGGTCATTGGAGGATAATCTAGCCAAAGCTGATAAGAAATGATATTGAGCTCGAAACTCCCCCCACCCCCCAGTATTTTATTAATTTATTAATGCGAACTAAAACAGTGTGTATTTTTTCAAAATCCGAAGAAATTTATTTTCTGAAATCAACAATGATCAATTTCGTTGCATCAAAATATTTATAGATGATATATAATAATAACTATATGATTAGTTGGATCCAGATTAAAAAAAACTTTATATAACCGATAACGCTATTTTGTAATACAATTTATTTTGGAATTCTATTTGAATAAAAAGATTTAAAAAATTAAAAAGAGTTTATCACGAGGTTGAGATCGGAAGAGCGT
>JAPMOR010021798.1:0-10857 GCA_026543865.1 Argiope aurantia
ATAGAAGAAGTTTATATATTCAAACGAATAAATAAAACTTAAATGCAGGTTTTGAAATGATGATTGGTGTATACTGATCTGAAACTCAAACAAATGAGCCACCTCTGTATTTCCCAAGTTTGCATCATAATTAAAATGCAGATGGTAAAACAATTCTTTGTTACATAAGGAAGTTTTATTAAAAATATCTATGAGTGATGCTAAATGCGGATATGATGAGTGTAGGCTCGTTGTAGAGACAAAAAAATGTACTATGAAACGCATAGAAATTTCAAAGGAAAATCCTTTAAAAAGTATGGGTTTTCCGCGTACAAAAATACTGTATGGGAAAACTACGTGTCTTATCGCTTTGATGTGAAATCGTTTAGTCAAACGCTTTTAAGAATAACTGATAGTTACATTAAAGGTGATAATAAATGCACCTGTTATCGGAAAAGAAAATAAGAAATTTATTACAGAGGACTTATCTCTCATTCTGAGTTTAGGTATTTAGTGATTAGAAAGAGGTAATAAATTAATCAGAATCAAATGTCTATTTTTTTTTTCTAAAGATACAGACAGCCTGAGTTTTTTTCCCAACTCAGCTTCCTTCTAATATCTACCTACTTTTTTTCTTTTTAAAATTCTTTTTTTTTGGTATAGATATAGCTTATTAAAATTCAATAAAGTTTATATTGTGTCCAAATTGTTATGAAATTTTCAAAACGTTCATTTTGGAATTTTGATCAAAAAGTCAGAAATTCGAGTTGAATCTCAGCAGATAATAAACTATTACACAATCAATCTGATTTTGCTGTTTCTTTAAAAACATTCTCCATTTTTTTATATACATAATCTGGAACATGTGATTAGCAAAAAATATATAGTACATCATTTTAAATGCTTAATTTCATAAGTTTTCGAAAGATTGAACTTATTCAAGAATATTGAAAAATCCTTGATTTTTCAAAATTTTTCAAAAAGTGCACATTTTTAATGAATAAACATTGATTATAATATTATTTAACAAATTCTGATAAGTTTCATTCGAACTTATGCTGGGCTAAACGAAATAACCGGTGAATTTTTATAAGGTATTCAATTAAAATACTTACCACAATTTTATCTCTAGTGTCTGCATTTTCTTTGAAATTAAGTTAACATTGTAAGAAATTTTTAAATAAGAAATATGAAATGTAATTCGGTGGAAATGGTACTATTTTTTTTCTGTATTTTGAGAAAAGTGTACACCTAGAGAGGATTTAGAAAACAAAACTAGACGATAAAGCGTTCGATCTTTTCGGGCAAACGTTCTTTGACATACTTCATAGTGAATATTTGGGAAAAGAGACATTGGATAAAATAACATTTTGATTGTATGAGTATGCTTGAAGATTATGAATGTCTCGTTGCAAAAACATTTTGAACGCGAAAATGGAATCTTATTCTACTTGAGATAAATTTAAAAAAAAATTACCATATCTCAGAAATATGAATATAGTAAATAGTTCGTCTTTAATTGAACAGATGGCGACACTAGACTAATTTGGCTTCTGTCGTCTCTGAGTTGCTTTTCTCACGTTTTCATGGAGGTTATATAATTTTTGCTGGTATAAAAATTAAAATGTTTTAAATTTCTTCTAAAACTGATTTTTAATTCCCCCTCTCTCTCTCTTTTACACCAATTGGGTCCAAAACGCGATCCACGTCAACAGTTCTTGTCATAACTCTATTTCTCTGTCCTGTAATGTTTAATTTCATTCATCTAGGTATTCATTCAATCATCTTTATCCTGTTCATCTAGATATGGAGGGACGAACAATCAGACTTCACATAAGTGGGTCCCATAAGTCAAAATTCGCAAATATAGTAAAAACGCCACTCATTTTAAAAAAAATCGTTTTTTTTTCCTTCGTTTCTAATCCTTTTTCATAAAATGGCTTACTGAAGTTTTCTACAATTCTTAATTAAATAAAAGTTTCTTCTTCATTTTATATTTTAGCTCTTTTAATTAAATGCTTTCATTAATAATTTTTTCAAATGCAACATCAATTAAACGCATCCAAAAATAACAAATACAAATTTCGAATAACTCTTTGGTAAAGAAATGCTACTTCTCATGGTTCATTTTATGATCCAGATTAATAATTGGCCGCTGAACACCCACTGAAACTTCTATAATTACATTTATAGAAACTTCAGCCAGTGCACATTTCTTCATTTTCATTAAATATGATTAAATAGTTTTATTTTCAATAATTTCAACCTATTTCAATATATTAAGTAATTAATTAATTAAGTATATTTTTATGCTTAAACGATTTTCTCCATACGTTTTATTTTTCCTTTTACATTTCTTTATTTATGCCAATCAATTCTTCAATAACATGAAACTTCCGTGGCGACATCTGTTGAATCATTTTGGATACTTACTACTGATGAAACATCTTTTTAAAGAATTTTTTAGCTCACTTGACAGTGTCGTAATTGAAGAAAAACAAGTGGGATACTATCCTAAGAGCAGATAGTAGATGATGCAATTATGGGGAATTTTTTTTTTTTTTTTTTGCATTTAAAATAAAAGCTATTTATAAATTTTTTTTTATCCATGCATTCTTAAAATTAAAAAAAAAAATTAACAACTGGAATAAAAATCATTCTTTTTTGAAAATGGAATATAGAATAAAGTATCTGCATATTTTTTGTTTGATATGTAAAGAAGATTCAGCAACTTTGAATTTGTCACACTAGTATTTCGCCATTTTTACTATTTATAATACTAAATATTGCATACATTTTTTTTGGGGGGGGGGAATTAGGACTGCAGTTTATTTAAAGTTTTATTTTACGAAAATTACAGTTGTATTCGTATTACCAAGTATATAGTAAAAATTTCAAAATTAAAGACTATAATGACTGCATAAATCTTCATAAAATATTATGCAAATAAAATTTATCAATCTGCATTGACAACTAAATCAAAAAAAAAATGAAAACGATTTCTCTAATTATTAACGAGATTTATCTACAATGATGTTAGGATATTGTGGCGGTTTGTTATGAGCAAGGATAGAACCCGGAACTGGTTTATAAGCTTTCACCACAAACTGTCCCTCCAGTGATAAGAACGATATGGCTGTTGAGTGGTGATGTATTTGCCGTTGAATCTAATGCGCATGTACCCCTTTGAGTAGCGCCAAGCGTTATGGCGAGTGGTTGCTGTTGCTGCGTCAAGTGAATCTGACGACTTTGGTTTTGCTGTGGGTAGATGGCGCCGCAACAGCTGTGCGAAGGTTCATCGACCGAGGTCACCAACGTGACGGATTGGAATGAGCAAGGGTAGAACATGGGACCTTGTGGTTCCCTTGTCCCAGTAACATGACCACAATACAAAAGCAATTGCTCGCGTCGCTTAGCTGTTAACTGGCTTATAATCTTTCACCACAATATTGTCAGTTAGGATATGATTAGCGTATATTTTTATATGCTTATTTTAATATGCTTGAAATTTTATTTATTTAAGATATTAAATAGTAGCAAAAATGTATATCTCATACCTTTAACCTTTGATTTTACAGTGAAATGTATTGGTAGTCTTTTCAGAAGACAATGAACCGTTTATGCTGAAAATGTTCCTTTGTTACAAATTAATTTCTTGATACTTCATTTCATTTAAAGGTTAACATTAGAACATATTTTAGTTTCTGATTTTTTTTTTTTTTTTTTGCCTTTTTTGACATCAAAAGTAAGTAGTTAATATTTTGAATTTTTCTGGAACTTCTGGATTCATGTGAAAAAATAAATTTCCTACCTTTTCTTATTCTTAATGTAATTTGAGGGAAAGACATCATATCAGATGCATATTATAATTTTAAATGTTCTCGTTATTTATTTTCTTTCATTGTAAGCCCTGATTAGAAGGAAATAAAATTCCACAATATTCTGAAAGAATTAACTGGTTCTTTGGAATAGTAAATTAAATCGAATCAGAAAAATTGAAAATAATTTTCATTAAAAAAATTCCTTATCAAAGATTTAATATGAAATATATACAATAACCAAATATTAATTATGTGTTTTTGTCCATTGAAAAATCTATTTCTTTACTTTTAAACCACTTAAGACAACTGAGAAATACGGTGGCTCAATGCACATAAAAACAACTTTTCTTGCGTCCTATTAGCTTCTTGTTTTTTCGACTTGCTACAAATTCCAATTTCATAATTCGATTCGAAACTTTGCTGAAGGTATTTTTTGCGTATTTACCTCAAACTTTTATTGATTTTTAAACTTTCTATTTGTTACACATTTTCGACATTATTTATCTCAATGATAAAAACGGTACAAAATACAATTTAAATTCTTTTTAATACTTCCTTTATTAAATACTGAATATCCCCAAATGCCTTAACGATAGAATAGCGGGAACCAAACACAACAGCGAAAATTCGTCTTCTTTTTATTAAGCTTGATTAATCTAATAGACATGGAACGTGCTTTGTTATTAAACGAGCTCGTTCAAATGGACATAGGGACGAAGAGATTTTCTGAGAAATATCGTAAGGAATCTGAACCAGCATTTGTTGAAAATGCAGCCGTATTCCTTTTTCTGCAATAAATCTTCCTAACAGCGATCCCATTAACTGAGTCATCTCATATGAACCCCTTTAATAATGTCAACTGCCATTGCGGTTTTTGAAAGAAGCGGATGAATTTACATTATCTTTGAAAACCCTCATGCTTTCCAGTATCTTGAGATACCTCAGATCGAAGGATTTTAGGAAACAGAAAAATGGAATTAGGACAGCTAGTTTGTTTCATTTTTGAATGAATTCGAGCATTCTAGAACCCTTGCCCCCAACTCGAAAGATTTTAGGAAACAGAAGAAAGATCTTAGAAAGGAGAATTAGTCTTATCTTTGAAATAATTCCTGCATTCCAATATCCTGATTTGTCTTATGTAAGGAGAATATAATTCATTCATTCCAGTATTCTAAGGTAATTCAATTCGAAGGATTTTAAGAAACGGAAGCAAGGTCTTAGAAGTAGTGAATAGAGGAATATTCAAATTTCTGTAATTTTTATATACAATTCTTTAGTTAAAAGTTTAATATTCATATTTTAACTATAAGATTCGAATTTTATATTCTTAAAATATTGAACAATAAAGAAATTAAAAGTCAACTAATTTTATAAATATCCTGGAATTGAAAAATGAAACACCATAAAAAAGGAGGAAATCAGATCTGTTTGAAGACGAGGAAGATTTTGGAAGAACAAATCTTTATTGATAGATGAGGAGGCGAGTTTTAGAAAACTAAAAGAATTCATTCCTGTATAGTAAAAATCTATTAAAGAGCGCTATATTAGGCTTTAGAAATTTAATAAAGTTTGCAGAAAGCATAGTTTATGCTTCACTAAACACGAAAATTTGAAACTAAATCCCATTTATTTTAAGATAGTGAAGGTAGTTAATATAACTAATAATTGGTTGATGAACAATATTGGATTTGAAAGGAAATCAAGAAATAGTTGTAAGTAAGAAGTGGCTTTATTTTGGTTGGAATATTTTCTCCGTAAAAATCCTGTACTTTTTCATAGTTTTAACACTATCAATACAGAATGACCACAAATGTCATTCCAACGAAGCTACGGAGTTTTCCCGAGCCGCCTGGATATCATTGTGAAATTATTAGTCCTTTCATTGAGTTTGATTAAACACTCTTCGTTCATTAGAGACGGAAAAGTTCGGAGGAAAGGAGGGTTTCTAAGAACATGCAAAAGGTATCTGAGCATACATTTGCTTAATAGCTATCAGCTAAGCGAAGACCTTCTTTGAATATCAACACTTTAAGAACTCAGAATGTCTTTAGAGTTTTTAAAAGGTAGGGGGATTTTTTTTAAATTTTTTATTTTCGAAAGAGAAATTAAGGCGTTCCAGTATTCTGAGGTACGCGAACTAAGATGATCGTAGGAATGAGAGGGTTAACAGAGAGGGTTAACAAAGAGGGTTGAGTAACAAGAAATGAAAAGTTGTGAATAAAAATTTCAAAAAGTATCGTGATAATCTCACACAACGGAAATATTAGAGAGAATTTGAAATAAAAATTAAATACAATTGTTGATGAATACAGATTCAACTGCAATACAATGTAAACATTTGGACGTTATTTCAATTAGAAAATTACATTGTATAAAAAAAATTTCTACCCCCCCCCTTCTAATGTACACAGAATCCAGTTTTGAAAAAAAAAATAGTTTTGAAATAAAAAGGGCAATGGAACTAATGAATGGAATAGCGTAATTTATCAAAACTTCTTTTATCATGAAAGAACATCTATGCCAAGAGGAAATTCATCCAAAAATGGACATCTTCTCCTTCTCTGAGAAGGCAGAATGAATTCATCAATTTATTTATTTGGGCTGTACATAATAGTTTACTGAAAAGTATCCATAATGTTGAATGTTATGAACTTCTGTTTGGTTACACAATGGAACATATTCCTAGGTGGGAGAAATGTAAGATTTGAAGATATAAATGAAGAAAAAATCATTATAAAATTTCTCAGGTTTCATTTAAATAAGTATGAAAGGTCGGGAAAAGCGGTATAACTCGCTTGGAACTTTAATTTACGCAAATTTTTGGAAATAATATATTCCATTTTACTTTCTTATATGGGAAGCATGAAAAGAAAGTATTGCAATCATAAAAAAAATCAAACTAGAGATTTTGACCAATTATCATATTTCAAAAATTTATTTTTGGAATTATGTTTGTCTGTTCTGTTTGAGAGCACTATAATTCAAAAATTGTTTAGCTGAACGAATATATTTTGGGAACATGATCTTTATAAACAACTTCTTCATTTCTGTGAAATTTTGTGTAAAATCTCTCTACATGAAAACATATTTTTTTATTTGTTTAAATACAGAAAACATGATAACAACGAAACATGCAGATTTAAAAGGAACAATTTGCTTAGCAGTTTTACCATTTAAAATACATATCTATAATATTATAGATATAGAATATAGATTATAAAATATAGATAAATGCTTGGACCAAATTTGTTTAGAAGTCGGCCATCTATAAGATTGCGCATTTGCCTGTACGTAAACGCGATTACCCCAAAAAATGCAATGACTTAGATAAATTAAATATAATGTGGGATCTTTTTTAATAAAATTATAGTTCTTTGCTAAATTTCTATTTCAATCGGTTGAAAAAAATAATCTAAATACATTATCGAATTTCATCATCATCCAACTAGCACATGCTCTTGTGCTAGAATATTTTAACAATCGTTGACTTCACTGGCTTGATCACGAAATCCATAAAAAGGCCATATCTGTGCTGAGTGAGGAAAATGTCATATTTATTATGAAATACGCCAGAATCTTTTGTGAGGAACACTCCTACGATTATGTACATGCATAATTTTTGCTAAAATTATAAGATAATTATACACTATCTATCAGTAAATAACTGGACACCTGTGATAAAAGAG
Organism: Argiope aurantia; assembly: GCA_026543865.1. Lineage (NCBI taxonomy): Eukaryota > Metazoa > Arthropoda > Arachnida > Araneae > Araneidae > Argiope > Argiope aurantia. The sequence continues at coordinate 7,487 of JAPMOR010021798.1, forward strand.
ATAGACACAAATTATTCATATTCAATAGTTGGTAGTGGATTCCCTTGAGGATATTACATCCTTAACTATGTTGGGCATGCTTTCCACAAGTTTTGGATGGCGAGTGGTATTTTCTTCTACTCGGCTTGGAGAAAACATGTCAGTTCTTTCACTGATTTTGGACGGTTGCTGTACCCCTTAATTCGGCGAGTCAGAGGGTTTCTATAGGATTCAAGTTTTGATTCTGGGCATACCAATCCAGTCGATTCACCTCATTATCATTATACCAATCCATGGTGGACCTCGCAACATGGAAAGTGGAGTTGTCATCTTGGAAATAACAATAATCCAACTCTTAAAGTTGCCACGACATAAGAAGCACATTGCTGCAGAGAATAGTGGAGTAGGTGTCGGCGTAGAGCGTACCATGAATTGGAATCAAGGGTCCCAGTCCATGCCACTAGATATATCCCCAGACCATAATTCCACTCCCGTCAAATTTTACTGTAGGCATAATGCATTCTGTCAAAAGGCGTTCTTTATGCATACGTCAAACCTAAACTCTACCATCCGACTGGTAGAGATTGAACCTTGATTCATGAACCCAAAGAACCTGTTTACTCTCAATTACGTCCCAATTTTGACGTGGGATTTGTAATTAAAGGCTTATAGACGGCAACAGACTATGGAAACCAAGCAATTGTGCTTCCTTGTGATGGAATTTATCGAAAGAACAGTCCAAGATGTTTGTTGAAACTCCTGGGGTACGTGGATTATCGGTTTGGTGTGGTGTTTCATAATTTCTTTGTACAGCACTCATCCGTCTTTATATTTTAGTTTCGTGGGTCTGCCGAGTAGAAGCGCATTCCAACAATTATCACTCACCTTTCACTTCTAAATCACAAAAGTCACTGTCGATTTTGTAATGTTTAACTCACTAGATTTGTCCCTTAAAAATCGTGATTAATACTGATCCTTAAATATCCGGCACTTTTTATCACAGGCAGCTCTGAATTTCGTGACCTCTTGCATGCAACTAATGCCAATGCTGATTTTTATACAATATTTAAGTGCAGGAGGCGGGACGTAGATCAGGACCCCATATATCCTCCTTTACATGGATGTCCAAATACTTATTGGTAGATAGTGTATATATGCTATAGATGAGTTAATAACGTTATAATTTTATTTTTGAATCAATGCTTTCTGTGATAGTCTACTTTCTAATTTTATTTAAGGCATTCTTAACTCAGCTACAAAGTTCTAGATGTAATAATATTAATTGTTATTTGACACAAATTTTGATTGATAAATTTAAAGATATATGAAATAATCCAGTGCATAAAAATATAAATTAACATATTTATTAAAACTTTTGAATAATTTTGTAGGTGTAAACAAGGAATTTATTTCAATATTCAGAATTTCAGTATTAATAATGTATATTGGCAATAAACATTATTAATACTGTTTATTGCCAATATACATTATACTGTTTATTGCCAATTAATACTGTTTATTGCCGCACACACACACACACACATATATATATTAAAAGATTTTTTTTATATACTTTTGAATTTTTTCAAACATATACTTAATAGAAATCCTCTGTGAAAAATATTTTTTAAAATTTATTATAATTATAAAATACAATAAATTATTACAATTTCTCTTAAATTTTAGGCAAAAAACTATCTTATTTCCTTATTTTATGTTTATTTAAATCATAGGTTCCCAAAGTGGTCCAGGTGGACCCCCAGGGGTCCATAGGAGACGACTCTGGGGCCACGTCAACCTGAAAAGAAAACAGGGGTTCACAAGTTGTAAGTGGGGGTCCACGAAAAATTTTCTGGTTTTCATAATAAAGAAGAAAAATTTTGTAATCACAAGGAGACAGACAGACTTAATTTAATAAAAACAAAGTGTGTAATTTCGGCTTTTCTTGGTAAATTGAAATTAATGAAGCAAAATATGAGTCGGCGCGAATTCTCCCAGTTTCCGCACTTGTCACAGATAGAATGTCTTGATGAGGATATTCAGACATACAATCAACATTTAAATATCCTGCATGATGACTTCAAAAATAGATTTGAAGATATTCCGACGATGGAAATACCACCATGGATCATAACCCCATTTGATGAAACGGAAGAGGCGAATGTGGTATTACAAGAGGAGCTACTTGAGCTCAGCACCAACGAGGAACTGAAGGTGAAATTTAAAAAAGACTATCAAACATTTAGGCTGCAGGCAGAAATCCCCGAAAAATATCCTGGGCTGTGGGAAATTGCGAGAAAATTTTTGATAGCGTTTCCCTCGTCATATCTTGTCGAAAGAAGTTTTAGTGCCATTACCAACCTGTTAACAAAAAAAAGGAGCAGATCGAACATCACAGAACGGGGAGATTTCAGATTACTTCTTACAAAACTGAAGCCAAATATTGATAATTTGCTGTCAATTCATCAAGTACATCCGTCTCATTAAAAGTATGACTATTTTTTATTGTTGATTTACATTTCAGAGTTCATTGTTGATTTTTTGTAATAATAAATGTTTATAATTTTGTATAAACACAAGTATTATTTTAATACATAGGACACAAGAAAATGTGCTACTTTTTTTTTCTTCTTAACACCCCCAATTTAGGGTGATATTTTTTAGGAGTTTTGGGAATACAGTAGAAATGTAGCAGCAGGGGGCCTACCGAAAATAGTAAAACTTTGAAAGTGGTCTACGAGAAAAAAAAAATTGGGGAATCTCTGATTTAAATCTTTATTTAAAAATTAAAATTATACTGCTTAATTTTAAAAATCTTATTTTATCTTATGTTTATCTTTATTTAGAGTAGACAAAAATGAGAAGTTAATCAGGATTTTGTTAAAATTTTCGAACTGATTTTGTAAAATTTATTTTCAAAGAATTTTTGTGAAATCTTCTTATGATAAATTTTAGATTAACACGCTTTTCGCATGAAGTTTATTTGTAATTTACAAAATGTATCGATTCCATATTTTATAAATTATCATCTTGGTTCAACAGAATTTTTAAACTTAACCCTGATATTAAGTGTTTAACAGAAATAGCGACATTTCAAAAGAAATAGAAGGAGGGACGCAATTTTTATATTTGCCTTGATCACCCACGTATTCTGTTATTAATGGAATGACCTAGCGACATTGGGAGGGCTGACAATTAACAATACAGAAGTTGTTTTCTTTATCGATTCTAACCAGATTAAAAACATATTATTTATAAATTACATCTGAAGTAAAAATGGTTTAAGAGGCTACACTTGGCAGAAAACAAACATTATTGAGTAGTTATTTCCTTTATAGATTTTAACCAGATGTTCAATAAAACGTTTTAACGTGATAGTTAATATTTATAAA
>JAPMOR010021798.1:15857-26571 GCA_026543865.1 Argiope aurantia
CAAAAGCCCCTGGCATAGCGAATGCAACTTTGCATATGCCGTGACAAATTCTAACAACTCCATCGAGGCAAAACGTTTGTACAGTAGCAGAAGCACGTTGTGCAAACGAACGTGGGAACAAGCATGTTCTGTTAGGACTGCCAGAAGAAAAGAGCGAAATCATGCCAAATCTCAGAAAAAATAACGCCAAATCATCGTTTATGTTTTCACAAATATTATTGAAGTGATACAAACGGGTGATTTTGTGTACAAATATTATTTTGAACTGAACTATAATTTCTCTGTGCTACTCTGTATTTTTTTTATTACTCTGTAATTGAGTTCAAATAAGCATGTTGATTTTTTTTTGAAATTAGGTTTAAGTTTCTGTAAATATAACACAAAACAATTTCAAACATTTTCTTTCTCCAATATTTGCTTCATTTATTGGATGATATTGATATCAATAAATTCATTAGATTTCACCGTTTCCGTAAAACCCAAAAATCTTTATTTGGCAAATTGAGTAAAAATCCGACATAGCAGAGTTTCTAAAATCTGCGGATCAAGATTTTATTCTCTCTATTATTCATATTTTCAGAGCTCAAATTTTAAATTATATATTTTTATATTTAAAATATATATTTTAAAATTCAAAAATAAATAAATAAAAAGTAAAATAAAAGCTTTTACTCCGTGCTTAGCACGAAAGGTATTTTCTGAACTCATGTGATATTGTATAAATGATTGTAATAAATTAAGTACTAGATTTTAGGTAATAATATTGTAATAAATTAGGATATTTTCCATTACGAATTTTCCTGATTCTCAACATCGACAATATATCTGCGTCCAATCTCAAACATGTTGTTCCACTTCTTGACAGCTTGATGAGACATTTCATTTTCACAATACACTTATTACAACTGGTGATAAATTTAGCTGCAATTGAAACTTTCTTAGATGTAAAAAGAAAAAAAAATCCGAGAGTAATGAGAGTAAATCAGAAAGTAATGAAAAATCAGAGAGTAATGAGACCAAAATGTGGCACAGAAATACAATTGCGGTTACAAAATCATATACCAAATTTAATATGTTTAAGCGTCTCGGAGGGGTCGGGATAACCTGGTTGGTAGGAAGTTGGATTTTGTGTCCCTTGCGTGGTGAGTTCTAACCCCACCGGCCGAAGACTCCCCGCATGTGTGGTGGCCGGTGCGCGTAAAAATCTGTTGTAGTCACAAAATTCTCCATGTCGAGAGTAATACCACTAGGGGTACTGGATCAGGGCTGATCGTTCTCTGATTCAGGTCTAAATTATGATCTGTGGATGAGCGAATGAAATGCTTGAATGAAGTCCGCCCCGAAAAAAGGGTTGAGACGTGTATGTAGCTAAGTCGTACTTATGGCCCTGGCCCTTGATGGCGTTACTGAAAGACAAGAGATGACTTTGGTTTAAAATCACCGACTTCTAAAGTCAGTGGGCTTCTCGATGACATTAGAAACAACAACCAATTTCTGTGTTTTTGAGCTATCGCGTTTACATACTTGTGAAATTACAGACCTACATATGGTGAAACCGTTGTTTATTTCGCTGAATATTTGATATGTGTCTACGATATAGATGTAAAATCTGTTTATCGAATTTTATCCCTCTAGCTTTCTTCGTTTTGTAGTCATCGTGTTAACTTTTATTTGAACAGCCTTACAGACTGACTTCTTCTGAATAGATTTTGCTCACAATTTAATAGAAATCTGCGAATTTGGTGTAAATTCCATATACCAAATTTCATCAGTCTAGCTGAGATGAAGCGAGTTTGTCACATAAAGATTGATAGATAAACAATTTCGGTAATTGTGAGTTTCGAACTCAGGGAGGCCTACAATAACTTGAAGATTCATCAAAAACTCGAATTCGAATTGTCTCAACTACAATAATGTCTCCAGACTTCACACTCAAAAAAGTAAAAAACGTATTACTGCTTTCGAAAATTGGTATAAAAATTGCCTGATTTAAAAATATAATTTGAATAAATTTTTTAAATTGGTACGATTATTTTTTGTGTCTTTGAAGCATGGAAAATATTTTCATAAAAAATGCAATTACTTGTCTATTTAAACCTTTAAGGATCAATTTACCTCAGACCTATAGAAAATGGGATCATAGCGTTTCTTTAAAAAAAAATTACCTATTTCCTAACATTTTATACTTTTTGAAAAAAAATTGCAAGAAATGGAATAGTATTATTTACAAAAAGCACTGTATTCTCTCAGGAGATAGGTGACCATTAAAAAAAACCATAGATTTGACCATTAAAAAAATCTAAATTTTCTAATTTCTGGAAGCGCTAACATTCCACTCTACTATTTGTTCTTCCTAAAGGGAAAATGTCTCACAGAAATGAGATGCAAAATTTATTTCACAATGCCATGACATGCCAGCAAAATCTTGCTAACACTATTAAAAAGTTAAAAACTAATTTGAATAAAAAAAATGGCAGGTATCAGCAAAAATATTTTTTACATGATTTTGAATATAAAAAACGTTGTTTTACAATTTGTTCAGATTTCTGAGTGTAAAAATCTTATATCTTAGAGCGACGAAATAACTATGAATCAAATAAATAATTCTTTAAAATTACAAAGACAAGGATCCAGCTGTCATATAATGCTTGTGGAGAAGAATAATTCTAATCACGAATGAACGGCTGGCAAGAAGATAAAATTGGGAATTTAACTTCAATTTATTTTCCCACGGGAGACAATAAATGATAAAAGGGGAATAAAGGTGGATCAGGGCTGTCCATACCTGGACAGTCTGCGATTTCTTTCCCCTCAGCGGATTTCACAGAGAAAATCTTAAAGGGATTTCTTCGCTACACGTTGATTCAAGAAAGGAGATTTTATATATCTTTGGAAAGAATGCCAGGATCTAAGAAATTTTTATCCCTTCCACTGCAGTGTGAAAATTTTGAGGTCATCCACTATTTTAGAAAGCACATTGGAAATAATTAAAGAAAAAGTGGGATTTGGATCAGGAAATAAGATGAAATTTTAGAATAAAGTAATATAGGCTGCTTTAAGATGGAAATTAGGAAATTAATTAGTCTATAAATAAGATTAAGAGATACATATCATTACATACATATAAATGATATTAATTAAACATAGAAGATATTACAACAAAAAAGCTTCATTAACATTTAGAATTCAATTGTATTATTGTACCTATTTTATACAAAGATAGTAAGCATTGAAGCATAGTGTGAGTGTGTTCTGCTTCGCTTCTCTTAGGTAAAGTTCAGGGGAATACTTTGTTTATTTGATTCATCTCCATTAAACATAAAATTGTTTTCATGTCTATAAAATTTTTATAGTGACGGCAAAGAGAATAATTTTTTTTTACCGGTACCATTCAACTTTGCTTACATTCCCATAGTTTAAATGGCACAGGTGATGCTACACACAGCTGCAGGTGGACTTTAATCATTTACAAGTGTTTCTCTCTTTTAATGTATATGCCCAACTGCACAATTTTAACAATTTCTTTTAATTTGTTTCAATCGGTACACAAAAGTGAGATAATTTAGAGAGAGTGTTGAGCAATACCGAATTCTTTACCATTTCAAAAACTTAGCTTTAATTTTAATATGGTAGAGCATTCAGAAGTAAACAGTAATAATGAAATGCATATGCATCATTAAAGATTATAACTAAAGAAGAAAAAAATTATTATCATCTTTATTGTCACCCTAACATCATTTATAAATTCGCATCAGTGTTCTTTTTAAGGATTTATCTAATACCTCGAATCAAGAACTTTATATTAAAAGAATTGGATTTTAGAAGAATAAAGCTTAGAATGGAATTAAAATAATGGGGTTTGAGTTAATTGCCTTTCTACTCCAAGTTTGTTTCCCATAATTTTAAGAAATTGGACTTTAATTTTAGGACTTCATAGAGCGTTAAGGGGACTGTAAAAATATCGATAAATGTATTCTATTTTCATAAATAAGTGCAAAAATATATTAACATTTTATTAATTCAAAAAACAATTTCTCAAAATTGTACATGGCAAAACAGGAATAGTTTATTGAATGTGATCAAATCAATTTCTTTGGATTTTTAAAATAAAATTCAAGAATTAAAAAAAATGAAACCTGTTATTGCAAATTTCAAGTTATCATGGGAGAAAATTCATATTTCGCAATCATCAACATTTAGAAAAGCGACTGCTTGACCATCTCAAAATCAATCGAGCTCTAAAATGTTTTCTCGTAGCCCGAATTTTTTTCGAGAAAAACCAGTTTAAACCTGCTTTAAACAATCACGGAAATATTAGATTACACTTTCGTCGATATTAAAAAAATTTTTTTTTTAAATTTTTTTCATCTCAAAATTATATATATATATATATATATATATGTATGTATGTATGTATGTATGTATCTATACAATCTTCTCGTGAGGATAAGAAGCGTTATGCATAAAGAGTATCCTTTGTTAGTCATCTTTTTTGATATTCAAAAGGCTTTTGGCAACTTTCAATTTTCTTCTATTCTCAATAATATGGACAATCTTTATCTTAATTCCTCAGCTAAAAAATCAATTAATGCCATCTTAATCGACCTCAGAGTTTAAATCAAGTACTATCCAGGGACGAAATATTTAGGATCTTTTTTTCTTCTATACAGAACATATTTTGTGTAATCTCATGGCCATTGAAATTCTCTCAGAAACCTAACCTCCAGAGATCTATCTATCTTTAAAACACTGCAGGTTTCCGTTCCCTGTAAATCAACCTATTGAACCAAAAATAAAGTTCCCTGACAAGGAAGCTCCTCCCAGTTCCCAGGAGTGAGTAGCAAACATATCTAAATGTGTCAACTGGAAAATCAGGCAGTATCAATTTGAGGAAATAGCCTCCTACATAGGCATTTAAAATTAAATTCAGTGTCATCAAAAAGTATAATACATTTAAGTATCTCGGAGTCACCATCGATAGCAAACTGAATTGTGCCCCACATAAAGCAAAAATTAAAACTGAAGGATAATCGAATCCACTAATATCTGAATTAAATAGGAGGGAAAAAATTGTTCGTAAAGAAAATTGATGCCACTGAAAAGATTATTGTTTGCATTTTTTAAAAAAAATATGAATAAATTGTGTCTGTGCTATAATACGTTTCAAAGGTGGCATTAAAATTTCGATTAATTTACTATGAGAAATCTAATTAAAATTTTAAAAATCTCATCATCACCCAAAATTAAGAATGAGTTAAATAGGATAATTTTAGGTCTAACGATATTTTGGACGAATGTTTTGAATGATTTACTTTTACTTTTTCTAATATATGTATATATATATATATATACAAAAATGTACTCGTAAAAAAAATTTGGTTTCGACTTTTGGTTGGTTTGCCATATTTAGAGCCCAGTAAAAAAAAAACTATATTTAAAATAATATCTGTCTATCTGCCCGTCTTTGAATACAGTAACTCAAGAGTGAAACAGCTCCTACACTTTTGCATGTGAACATGATATCTAAAAAATTGTATGGGCTGTCTGTGTAAAGTATGGAGTAAGGTTATTTTTCTCTCAAATTGCAAATATATATCAAAGTTTGGATCCAAGTGGTAAAAAAAAAAGATCTAAAATGTAGATTCATTTTTCCTTTACTGTTCAATTACGCCTCAAATGAGACATATTGTATTAGTTGCAAGAAAATCGAGGGGAGAAGTTTTGCGGTGGTTTTCTTCTTTTAATTTAAAGTTATACGTCATATTAACTTCTCAAGTACAGAAAAAAATATGTAATATATATCTATGCAAAAGCATGCTCCTTAATCAAAATTATAGAAGAATAATACACCATGTACAACTAGGAAAACATAGGCTTAATTTTTCCATATTGTTCAATAAATTCTTAAACGAATCATATTGTATAAGATTCAAAAAAGTCTATGGAAGAATTTTTCAAATGATTTGTATTGTTTTTTCTTTCGATTTAATGTTTACGTAATATCGGCTTCTCCATTATTGAAAAAATATGTCATTTTAATCGATGTAAAAGCGGTGCCAAACTTATCGAAGCCACAATATTTAGACACAATTATAGAATAATAATTCACCATGAAAGTTAGAAACAATAAACTTAGTTTATCAGCATTTTTCTATGACGTCTTAAAGAAGTCATATTGTGTTAGATGCAAGAAAGTCAATGGGATAAAAGTTTCGAGGATTTTCATAATGTTCTTTCTTCTAATTTAATGCTAAACGTTTCCAGTACTGAAGAAATGTATCATTTTATGATTTAAAAGCCTGTTTCTTGAACACATTTATAGAATAACAATACACCATGCACAATTAGAAACATCGATTCGTTGGACGTGGAATGCAGGGATAGAAAAAGAAACCCATATGAAGTACACATAGAATATTTCTTTCAATAAACATTGTCTTAAAATGTTGAATCTATATTTATATTTATTTAGACGAAATGGAACGAAATATATTTCTAATGTGCAATCAATTTTCACTCTGATTATTCAGTCGGTAGACAGTAGACTTTTATCTCGATTTAATACTTATCAAACTTTATGAAATGACTCTCAGAAAAAATTTATGTGAAACAGAAACAATAAAATAGAAGATATTATATTTTATTTCCTTACAATTTACAAGGTTACAATAACTATCTTTCAAAAAATACTTTGATTGAGAAAAAAATAAAGATGAATGCAGTGCGAAAATAGAGAGGAAAAAATAACCTTTTCGGCAGTAAAATTTCCATTTTTTTGACACTAATAAGTAGAACTTTTATTGTGCAGAAAGGCAAGAAAACAATTTAATGAAAAAAATTGCTCATCATCTTTACTTATAATAAGGATGAATGTATGTATGTGTTGGCCCTTGACTCGCTGGACCTTATGATCTAGAGCTATAAAATTTGATCCTTTAAATTATCATCCCATTATTTTCATCCTCCCATCCTTTAAATTATATTTTAAACAAATATAATTTAAAGGATTATATTATGTTTTAAACAAATATAATTTAAAGGATTATATTATGTTTTAAACAAATATAATTTAAAGGATTAAAATTATATTTTAAACAAATATAATTAAAAGGATTAAAATTATATTTTAAACAAATATAATTTAAAGGATTTAAATTATGTTTTAAACAAATATAATTTAAAGGATTAAAATTATATTTTAAACAAATATAATTTAAAGGATTTAAATTATGTTTTAAAGAAATATAATTTAAAGGATTTAAATTATGTTTTAAACAAACATAATTTAAAGGATTAAAATTATATTTTAAACAAATATAATTTAAAGGATTTAAATTCTATTTTAAACAAATATAATTTAAAGGATTTAAATTATGTTTTAAACAAATATAATTTAAAGGATTTAAATTATATTTTAAACAAATATAATTTAAAGGATTTAAATTATATTTTATAATAAAGACGAATTAAATGAACAAACATAATTTATGAACAAATATAATTTAAGGTATGAGAATGTCATTAATTAAAAATTAAGAAAAAATTTGGCATCTTTCCACCGTAACTTCCGAAAAAAAGGAGGTCATTCATAAAGTCATTGAACAACGTAAAAATGTTTTGATGAAACTGTGTGGCAACAGCTCAGACATAGAATAGGAATTTTAGACTATGATAGATTTAGCAGGAAGAAATTTACATGCTATCCTTTGAGTAAATGGTATCTTTTCAACAGGTTTAATTATGATAAATCTTGCTGAAATTGCACAAGAAACGTATGTGTCTTCTGGTTATATGTCATTTAAAATATGTTAAATAAAAATTCGAATTTTTACATTAATAAAACTGAAATGAAAGTTGTAATTTTTATTTTTGGCATTTCTTGAAATATCTTTTGATATATATCGTAACATCAAATGATTTTCGAAAGAAAAGATTTAATTAATTACATCTTAAGGATATACTTTACGAAAGGAATTTTATCGGAATGACTTGCAATAAGAGATGGGAAAGTTGAACTAAATAGGGGTACTTCCGTTTTTAAAATTGAATATCTTTATTAAACGCACCTATTTAAATAGCCACCCTTTTTTTTCAAAAATAAATAAATAAAGTAAGTTCACAAAAATATTTTTTATGCAATCAAAAACACACACGCGTATCCACGAATATATAGTATACTAATGAGAATCCGGTCTAATGTGGCGGAAGGGTAGACCAGATAATAAAAATGCCGGATAAAAATGTGTTCTAGGAATTCATTTATTTGCCCACCAATACCAGAAAAGAATGTTTTTCATCAAGATATTACGTAATACAGATTTTTTCACTTCTTATTGAGTACTAAGTTCTTCATTTATCTCAATCCTTGTAGAATATGAACGCAGCGGCAGCGCTGTGAATCATAGAAACAGTTGCTGGCAAGGTGTCGAGTTAAAATAGAGGACTATGTGCTGGTAGTTTATATATGTTTATATATTGCACTGCGTGCTTAAGAATTTATTAAAGAAAAAGTAAGTCAAAGGATATAAACTGTTCATATTTTAACACAAATGCTGTAATGCCTAACTTAAATGTAGGAAACATAAACAATATGTTAAAATAATTTGTAGGATGAATTCTTCAGAAAATTGATTCAAATTTTATTTTTTACTGATAAATGATTATACAGATATGAAAAGGCAACCCAAAGATAAGAGTAAAAAAATTTTTAGTTTTTGCAAAAGTCCTTAAAAGATGGCTGCTTCTGCAATGCCTTGCTTTCTTCATTTAATTACGAAAAAAGTAAATCAGGCCGGATAATACGTAAGCCGGATAGTTGCGAACCGAATACTCGGGTGTGTGCTAAACAAACAAAAACAAAATTACTTGAATCTAAGAATTTTCTTTTATTCTTATGCATGCATGTCTGTGTATACTTTTGTAAATTCACCAGTTATTATAAATGTTTTAGTTGCACATTTACAAATAATATTCTTAAACATAAATCAACAAAAATAATCATATTCTTCTCATATAAATATTATATTCTTATATTTTAAATTAAGAAAAAAAGGCAACTGGGAATTATGATAAAATTTTGTAATGACCTTGGGCTAATATTTTTTACTCCATCTTTTTAATTGATATCTTTTACAATCGCAAATGCATAATGGAACTTTTCTAAAAATTCCACTTTACATTTAATGGTTAGTAGACGATATTCTTTGAATTTAACCTGGAACCATTTATTGTTTCAGCAGAAACTTTTTGTAATGCATGCTTAAATTGTCTTAGAATAATATTTTTGGGCGGTGTTATGCAATTTTCTTCACTTAGATTTTTATGCTAAATTGTACATTTTTTTGTAAGAGTATAAATTATACAGTATCAAAATAAATGCCGATACAAAGGGCATCAAAGGCCCTATTCTGACTTTTTCTTGTTGGGCTCCATGGTGGTTGCTCGCCATGAGCAAAAGGATGCGTTCTAGATGTTCAGAGAAACAGATGGTTTCATAGATTTCAACTCCAGCGAAATTATGGATGGCACTCAACATGACCTTGCATAAGTTGAACCATTAGTTGAATAGGTCTTTATCAAATTAAGAATCTAAATTTAAAAAGAAATACGCATGAACAAAAGCTGACATTTAGCTTAAAATCTGATTACTCATCATACTCTTTTACACAATAACTGTTAACATATTCTAATTAATTCTATTTTAGATAATTCCTGCTCTTCGTTTGATTTTAGTCTTCATATTTTTATAACTTTGACAGATCATTCAAAGAATTTGATATGTAGTAATGTTTTATGCATGTAGTAGTTATTAAAAAAATTTTCGTGTAGAAATATTTCACTCATAATTCTATTATTTCATTCTTAATAATAGAAATATGAATGAAGTATTATTATGTTGAAGTAGAATCATTTCATGCTCATACCCTATCACTGCAATATCATTCTGTTTCTCTCAGTTTTGTTATTGGACTAGGAAAATATGTAAAAGTTAAGTTTCGTTCATCAACGTAGCATAGATAACATGAAAATCTATTTGCATGATTTTTGCCATTTAACAGCAAACAGCCAAAACAGATGACATTAAATAGTCATTATCGTGACTCTTTCCATTAATTACAGCTTTCTCTTTGCTAGAGTTTCTGATAAAGCAATATAGGATGAAATAATTAAAAGTTGGTACTTTGTTATTTTTGTATTTAAATAAAGAATTTCAGAATTCAAAATTATCCCTTCTATTATAATCAAATGCTGCGAAAGAATCTATTATCTACGGAATAAAAGCTCTTAAAGATTTTATAGATAAAGCTCTTTACACTTAAAACCAAGAGTGCAAGAAATGAATCTTAGGTAAAATAATAAGCGAAAATAAATGAACCGATCTCCCAGAATCAATTATTTATCCGATTGAATTATTGATTGCTTCATTCAAAAGCTCATGGCTTTAAGATATGTAAGCAAGTGTCACCCGATTTCGTCCTGCCACTATTTTCGAAAGAAAAAAAAAACGGTGATTCACAGTACATTCTTTATTGGGAATACTGGGACAAAGCTCCCCACAACTATTGAACGGATTTGAATGTTTTTCTTCATATGAAAATTCATGGCCTCAAGATATGTTATCAAAGCTGGCCTGCTTTCCTCCATTTCCCATTTCTGAAAAAGACACACACACACACACACACACACACACACACACACACACACACACACACAG
>JAPMOR010021810.1:0-11418 GCA_026543865.1 Argiope aurantia
CCCCCCCCCTCCAACATTCCAAGCATCATTACGTTGAGCAGACGAGGCGAATTTTCTGAGAACTTTTCTAAAAAAGGGGAAATGGCATCTTCCGGGAGCATGAATTTTTAATACATTCATTTCTCCAAACATCTTGCCTTGAGTTTCTCTGAAAATATCATCATATGGAACGTGGAACCTATCTTCTCGGAAAAGACATGAAAGTCTCTCAAGGCTGCCAATATTTGCTATTTTGAATAAGATGTGTTTGTTCGTGTTTCGGAATTCGTGTTTCCAAATAAGCTTTATTTGATTTCGATTCCCTAAAATATATATATATATATTGTTTTGACTTTTTGCAGTTTTTAACTCGCATAGAACACAAAATTCGAACGGAAATCGTTCGCCTTAAATGTTATACTACAGAGGCTTTTCATTGTCTGGAATTTTAGAAATGTAGGTTTGTCTCCTGATTTCTATGAAATTGGCTTCATACATGGGTTTGGTGCACATAAATCTGTCAGTGTGCGGTAAACATTTTTGTGGGCGTTGAAATCTGGAAAAGAGGATCCTTGACTGTTGCTTTCCTTCCCATTTTGTGTTGGTCAAATCTTACTCGACAAAATCGCGAAGAAACCTGCACACACCTCTCGCGATGCCGAAGTTTCGGACAATCCCTTAATGATCCTTTTGCTCATCATTTTCTTCAGGGGCAGAAGGGAAATCGGAGATATGTATGCCCAATCTAATTAATACACTTAACCACTTGCGGTGGCAAGAAATTCACAAGTACTCTTGCCAAAACAGTTCATTGTAATTAACAGCGAGGCCACACAAAATATCCTATATCTTATAAAAATCGGAAAAAGACATATCTTATAAAAGAATTAATATTCGACCTAAGACTGTACTTCTGAAAACTATATTCCAGCATTCAGTCGATGTGTCGCGAGCATCATTTTTTACTTCCATGACATGCTGACCTGCTGACATGTGTCGCACGTCGTTGGCGACTCTGTGGCAAAGCCTCTCGACGTGGACTTGCGTTGTTTCCACCGCAAGTGGTTAAAGCTTTTAAACCCTTCTCGGCCATTAATAACTTGTCCGGCATAAATCGATACTAACAATATGTTCCTAAAAGGACAGTCGACTTTAAGACAAGGAACTATATGCATGGAAATGTGACAGTCACTGAATGGTGCTTGTGGTCTGTTATATAGTTCTTGGGGGGGGGTGCGGAGAGAGAAATAAGAGTGCCTGTGTTTCTCAAAATGTATAAAATTATCCATTTAAATTAGTACAATTTGAAAGCTTTAAAGGAAGTGTTTGTTTCATATGTCAAAACATCTTGCTCTACAACAATTTGCCCTTTAATTTAGCAAATGTTAAAAATATGTAAAAAAAAAAATGTTTTAACAGCCTATAATAAATGGAATATGTATATTTTTATGTGTTCTTATAATTGTTTAAGTTATTAATTCTTTGGGATTTATTTTTATTATTACTCAGAAATCTGTGTGAATAGCATACTTATGATACCCATTTGGAATTGTAAATCCATTCCCATTAGAGCCAATGAAAACACGTTGCTTCTGATCAACCGTACTAAATACTGGATTCCATGTTAACCGGATTAAATTTTATGTTACAATACGTTTTGATATAAATATATACTGACAAGAATATTTCTTGGTTTGCATGTGTGCATAGTAGATATTTCTTGAAAGCGCCTTATTGTAAATATAAGCGTAATATAATAAAATAATGCATAGCTGAGAAATAAGAAAAATCATTAATATTTAGGGATAGGAAGGATCGATTAACATCACTGCAAAAATTTGAAATATATATGTAACAAATATTGAATTAAAATGCAAAATAATTATAAAAATATGTGGGTGGGGCCATTTAGTGAATGGGCCACTTGGCTTTGTGGCCAGTAACAATAAGTCACGTCTCCGTGTTGCCACCTCCGGTTGAATGAACTGTAACTGATACAGATGATAGTGCTAAACAACGCAAGGACACGCCAAAAAGTCATTAACCGCGATTCTGATTATTCACTATTACTTTGTAATTGTAAAACCAGTAGAGCGCGAATCCCCAAACTCGTTTCAGCGGAAGCGGCGCCTGTGTCTTACTTTCAACATCGCCCATGTCTCCGTCTATCGCAGAATTAAAACTCGGGCACCCCCTCTTTTTTTTTTCTTTTTTTTTTCAGGGATTTAGCTTAAAACTATTGCTGTTTTAGTCGTAACGTACTACGCTCAGATGAAAATTGTTTGATTCCTAACGCTATTTCTAGAGGTCGTGGTGAAAAAAATCGCCTAGATCAACAAGTTTGTGAGCGTAATGATTGCCATTGTTAATCTGGGATTGTTTGCCGTTACATTTAATTTGTAAAGAGCTAGAAATATCCTAATATACTATCACTTCGGTGAATATATATATATTCTAGATAATAGATCTGTAACATTGGCATACAGTCCTGATATATCGTGATTTTATCTTAATGATTGCTGTGGTTTGTTGAAAGTATTAATTGGCAAAAGTCATCAAATGCTGGCATAAATATTAAATGGTTCTTTTATTATTTTTTCGGTATTTTAATTGCATTTGCCTTAATTATTTAATTGTATTATTTTGAAATTTTTTTGTTTTTCAAATAATTAGTTATTTAAAAATAGCTAAACATACGCTCATATATATAATAAATAGTACACTCCCGAGTATCCGGTTCATGACTATCCGGGTTCCGTACTATCCGGCCGAGTTTTCTTTTTTCATAATTGAATGAGGAGGGTTAGGCTTTGTATTGGTAACATTGTGTATGTTTCCTGCATTTAAGTTAGGCATTTCAGAATTTATGTTAAAATGTGAACAGTTTATATCCTTTAACTTTCTTTTTCACTAATAAATTCTCGAAACGTACAGAGCAGTACATAAACATATATAAACTACCAGTACAAAGCCGGCAACTGCTTCTATGATTGACAGGGCCGCTACTGCTTTCACATTGAGATAAATGAAGGGCTTAGTACTCAATAAAAAGTGAGAAAATACGTATTATGACAGTGAGCTTTGGTATATAAACTTTGTCTTCTAGTATTACTGGACAAAGAAATGAGTTCATAGAACTCCGGCCTGTCCGGCTTCTTTGTTATCTGGCCTTCCTTTATGCCATATTAAGTCGGATAGTCGGGGTCCATTGTATATGTATATATATATATATAGAGAGAGAGAGAGAGAGAATAGCATGTAAGGAACCCTTATTATTTTGTTAACCTTAACTAATTAACAAAAGTACCTGTTTCAAATTATCTTAAAAGAACCAAATTGAAGAAACTTGTCTGAATATATATATATAATATACTATAATATACTATCCCCATGCTCTACAATTCGTGGATTGACCAATTTTTCACTTCTTGTTATATAAGGCAGCCTTTGAAAAGCCGTAAGATAAATTGGTGCTGTAAGAATTGCACATTTTTATTTTTAGTGAGTTCTATTGTTTCTTTTTTTCACATTTCTCCATGCAACTCCTTCTTACGAAACAATTTATTAGCGAAGGTTAAAAATAGCCCCAACATTTCGAAAATCGAAGATTGTTTGAAGAATATTATGTTCCTTAAAAGGATCGAAATGGATTTGTTCCATTAAACCTCAGTACGGCTTTCGTTATCTTACCATTCTCTTACTAAATATTTCCTCGGAAATATTTCCTCTTCTGTTTTAAAACGTTTTTTAAAGAGAAATTTTAGCTTCATTTTGTTCCCATAGTTTGTGAAAAGGATTCCATTTGATAATGGATGGAAGGTTACCTTAAAAAAAATTCCTTCAATTACCTTTACTTTTCTGGGAATTTTATTTCTATTACGTCGATGTTCTGGGTCGTATTATTATAATCCATCTCTTCACTATTTATTTTCTATTTTTATGATTTCAAAGTAAAAATATATATACGCATTTTTTTAAACAAAATTGTGAGAATATATTTGTGCTTAATTTTTTTAGTTGTCTAATTTAATTTAATAAGACTGTTGAGCAAAAATCTAAAAATAAATATGCTGGTTTTATTACTTCTATTTTCTGAAAACACTTTTGTTGTTAAAAATTTTGGGAGTAATCAGAATTTAAGGCATAATCTCATATTGTATTATATTCTCTTGAAAGATATCATCACCATAAGGAACGAATAAATGATTTTAGCATCATGCAAACATTTAATATGTCAGAACTCATCGTATATACAGGGTGTCTCCAAAGGTTGTTTACTAACTTTAAAGATGGGCCAGAATATAGAAATGAACCATTGTTGCAACTGAAGTTGGAAATTCAACGCGAGTGCGTAATGTTGGAGACTTATATTAGTGAATTAAATGAAAGAAAATGTACGCTAGATAAAACGTGCGACATAATTTACTATTGAACAAGTTATAGCATGGCTTCAGAAAATAAATTCTTTGAATACGCGCTTTAAGTATTCCGCGCTTTAAATTGGTACTGCGTTTTCTTGCAATTTTCTTAACATGGCTTCATCCGATTTATAATCTGGTTATTAAAGCAATTTGGTTGTTTTGTATTGTAAATTTACATATATTAAGTATGTGTTATAAATTTTTTATTTTCCTGGAAAAGACCCACTGTAACCCCCCCCCCCCCATCCTTTAACATTTCCAATCCTCATTCTACAACAAAAAACGGACTTGTTCTTGTGTTCTTGACCTACCTTGAAATGTTCTTTTAGACGCCCTATGGGGAGCATTTCGGAGAATTTGTTTCATTGTATAAGAATTCATTAATGCGAATATTTTTATTCTCCAACCTCTTTTTTTGGGGGGGGGGGGAGAAATTTTTCTGCGAAACGTTTCTTTAAAATCTAATTTTGCCTCTGAACTCTATTTCTGGTTGTCTGTTTTTTTCCCTCTCGCGCTTTTGCCAATCTGAGAATGTGCGTTCGCTGTCGCTGCTTGTCTGCGTCTAAAAAAGAAGGTCATTAAGAGGCACATTTTTGTTTTGCGGTGGCTCATTTTTATCTTCTTTGCTCAAAATAAATTGAGCGATTTGATGGTGATTATTTATTTATTTTTTTTTTAATCTAAGGTGCCGCTCACTTCTTAATGAGATTTTAGTTATCCTACTAAAAAGGTTTTTTCCCCCTCTAGGTGCCTTTTTTTTTCTCTTGCTAATGGTCGTTACTTTCTACGTAAATGTTTGTGTTATTTTGTTTTCAGATCATGGTAATTGATCTCAAACAACTTCCAGTCTTTCCGACCAGCTATAATCTTATTAGCTTGTTTTATTTGATTTTTAAATTAAATTTCAAATTTAGTTAGTATTTAGTAGTTTAGTTATTATTTTTATTATTTTAGTTAGTATTTTCGTGTTTTTAAATTTTCCTTCCCCCCCTCATGCTTTTAAACTTTCATGTCATCATGTATTTCTACATGTCAGAGGATTACTAATAATCAAACCGAATCTGAGTGACTTGGAGGATTAATGGTAAAGATTTTAATAGTGATGTTATGACATGAACCAAGAAAAAGGCATAGATTGAAATGAGCCAGATCTTCGATGTGCGTTTGTTCCATACTAAGAGGGATAAAGTGCTTCTGAATTTGAATGGTGTTTCTGCACAGCAGGGTTGATATAGAAAGTCGGTCGGCCTTCAAAGGTTTCCTTAATATAGATGCTCGTATTATGGTCATCCTGCATGTGCTTTCATAGATATTCTGTCAAATCCCGAATGTCTTTACATTCCTCTTGTTATAAATTGTAGGTCCCTAGTTTTCACATTCCTCCTAATACATTTGATAAATTACGCATACATTTAATCATATTTGTTTTTCAAAGTTATCTTATGGATTTCAGCTGTTGATAATTATGAATACATGTCACTTATCAATTGCTGAAAATTACATATTATTATAATTCATAAATATTTGTTTCCTACTTATCGTTATTATCTTTATATGCATTTTGCTCGCACACATAAGCGATAGCAGCGATATTTGACTCCGGCCATTAGTGTTAATGCATATTCTAAAAAAATGTTTTTGTCATTGTCAGAATAATGGGAGTGAAGTGATGGGCGAAATTAATATAGTTGCTGTGGACGTCAGCTGAAAATTAACAAAGCTACTTAAAAATAATCTAGTACATTATACACTTTTTAAAATAGCTGCCGAAATAATGATAGATTCCTGATGCCGACTATTCTTTTTGCGCCATTAGCGAAGACAGTTTATGGAAGAATGATTTTCTGCCCAATTACCGTCACCACGTACAGCACTGCTTCGCATATAAAATTTTAACAGAAATTTAGAAATTTGTTCCTTTTTTTTTCCCCCATTTTAAAACCGAAGTGAGCACGTGTCAAAGTGATATTAGTGAGCACGTGTCAAAGCATTATGTATCTTTTTTCGTAAAAGGAAAATCCCGCATCAGATTTTCCTTCGAAATCCCCATTCGTCGAATCGCAACCGATATCTTGTCCTCCCAAAAATAAACTACTGCGAAGTGCAATCCGATTTCGAGCTATCGTGTTGACATCCGAAATACTATATTTGCGGTTTTCCGAACCGTGCTCAGCGAACCGGTGTCCGTCATTTCCCGCCGCGGAAGTTGGCAGGTATAAAAATCAGTGCTCTCTCCTTCGCCCCGCTAAACGACGCACTGCATTTGGTTCGTTTCCAGATACAGCAAGACGACTTTTTCCATTTATTTACTCTTATTTTTCCCGGCCCTTTTTATAGCTCTTATGACTGTACGGGCGAGCCCGGAGAATAATAAAAAAGAACTAGTGGTAATAATAAAAAAAGAAAGAAACGAACACTCTTTTCCACGTAGTTTAAAAATGTCCCTTTTATTCGGGAAAGGAAAGATTTACTTTTTTTAATATTTTTTTTTAATGCGTGTTCCTCTTATAGGGCGAGACGGATCGATCAAAACTTCAGTCATTTGGAGCTTTCGGGGGGCGTGTACTTTCTGCAATCTGTATAGTGTATTTATCATGCACATGTCTGATCATTCGCAAATTTAGAACTATTAGGCAGGGAAACGCAAAACATTTTTTTACATTTACATTTAGATTTAAAGTTATGAATGACCATGAAATATTAGATTAAAGTCTATTTAAAATCATCTAATAGGAATTAGCATGGCTATTCAAAATTGTTAAGTACAGAAGTGTAACGACCGGGAGGGGGGGGGAGTAGATGCATTGGGTGCCATTTTCATGGTATGCCATCGGGACAAAACCTTAGTGCATTTATATCAATTCTTGAAATGAAATATCCTACACACACACAGCGGAATATATTTATAATAATCACGTTTTGCCGAAATCAACATTAATCCAGAATTTACCGAACAAAAAGTAGCATATCTTAATAGGAACTTGTGAAAAACTTAATGCAGAACAGTTAGTCTGTGTATTCGTCCAATTTTTGATTCATCTATCTAGTACATGACATGTTTATTTTTCTTATGGCATTGATGGTGCCTTTTTATACCATGATAATTCTTTACCGTTCTACGTCACCCTCATCAAGGTCTCTACATTATTTCTCTTTCAAACACAGAAAAATGTGAAGCTTTGATTATAAAAAGGCAGTACTTTTTTTTTTTATCTGTTTGTTTTCTAGTATCGTACGCTTCTCTATATGTGTCGATTTTTTTATACACGAAATATGTTTCAGAAACTGGATTTATGATTAACCTTTATAAAATGTCTTTTATGTAACGATTTCCTATTTTTATCCGAGAGCCTAGTAGTAAATTGATTTAATATTTTTTTGCATATTTGAAGTTTTACTGGATTAACAATACCATATGTATGCTTTTTTTTTTTATACATATCCAATGAACTCGGACATTATCATTTGCATCATATAATCGTATAATTCTGAGCAGTAAATAATTTGAGTGCACGAGTATTTGAAATATATGGATCCAAAATCTGATTTTGCACACTTCAAAATGTATTATTTAAAAAAATTATTAATCAAATTTCTATTAATTTGCTCATATAAGATTTAAATAATTAAAAAATGATTTTTAACCTTTTGCACTCAGAAAATTAAACGATGCATAATTATTCTCCTAATACAAGGACTTGTTTATTGCTCCGGAAAATAAATATTTATATAACTATTTTAAGTTGAATTTTCCCGAAAAATTAATTTGCATCTCTACTATTCTATCGGTATTTTTAATAATCAAAATTAAAAAAAATAAATTAATTAAACTCCAAAATGATGCATCATCTTGAATGGTGGTTTAGAAGAGACATTCAAGTGCAAAGGATAAATTATAAAGAAGGGGGTAGAGCACTGGTGATTTATTTGTAGTACTTTTTGTTAGATAATCCTAGGTAATCACCTTTGGTTAGAACAATAATTGGGTGCTTGTCTTTCAAATAAAATGGCTCTTTAATCATCAACTTCAATTTTCCTTAATAAAATTTGAATTACAACTTATATTAAATTGTATATATATTACTAAGTATATTTATGAATTTTTAATCTTTATAATGTAAATTTTAAAAAATTATTAATTTTTATTCCTTTTGGCACAATTTAAATATTTCGCTAACTAAAACTAATTTATACAAAATTTATTTTTATTTGAATATGATGTTTATTTACGCGCGTGAAGCATTTAAGTGTATTTTTAAGGGCCGCTCGAAAACCTTCTTTACCTAGAGGCACCAGATACATTGCACCTTCCTGCCTTTCGCAAACATCACGCAATACACCATTAATAATAACCAGCTTGACCGAATTCACTCCTAACCATTCTTAAAAATGTTACTAAATTTGCTCCAAGACATAACTTGCCGCCGTCACCTTCAGTAACTAGGTTGCTATAAAAGAGAACATGGAACTTTCTCAATCACAATTTTACTTCCTTCCCTACCTTATCCGGGAGGCCTTCTTTTATAGGACACTTCGCAAGTAGTATTTCGATTGATTCGATACACTTCCATGTACTATCATTACACTCTTTCACCCACCTCCCTTCCTAAGCTATTTCCAATTTTTGCACACTGACTTCCATTTTTAATGATTTTTTTTTTTTTTTATCGTTCCAGCAGTGTTGTTGTAATAGTAGTGGTAGTAGTTTGATCGGATTTCTATCTCGCTTGACCGAGCTAGGGCGCGTCCTCATTCGTTCTCGGAAGGAAAAAAAAAGTATTATTATTATTAGAGAACACGCCTCTTAAAATAAACCACGGTGTGTGTCTCTTTTCCGAGAATAAGCGGAACTCGTAAAAAATGTATAACACGTAAATCGCCCGGGTGAGTGTCGTGCGAGGTCTCTTTCCTGGAACAGTATAGAGTGGTGTGTACATAATGAAGGGGAGGGATTGTGTGTTTACTGCCGGAGCGAGGGGGTGGGGGTCCGTGATGCTGCAACCCTTTTGTGCCTCGGATCGATGTACCCCCCTTTTTAGAAAGGCAGATGATTGATAGCGTGCGGTTTTGACAAAGTTGTTACTATTACTGGCTGAAGGACTGCTGCATTTAAAGCCTGGCCAGTTCGGGTTGTATCATTTTTTGTTTCGTTTTCACATGGAGACATTGGCTTCTTCGTTATGTCATTTCGCGTTTTGTAGAAATTTCGTGAAGACTGTTCGTTTATTTTATTACTATTTTGTATGTACACATTTGCGATTGAAGCCACTAATTATCATTAAATGATTGTACCGACTGTAGATTCCAGGTTATCAGTTGGGATCTGATTATTGAATAGTTGATGATAACAAATTATTTCTTAAGACGGAAACTTGTATTTGTATAAAATATATTAATTTAATGATTAAAAAAATATTGCTTGTGTTTTGTGTACAAACATTTACTGTTTCAATTTGTTTCATTGTTTTTACTCCCTTTTTAACAAACGAACTAAAAATTACTGTAGCGTTTTTGCTAATAATTGGAAAGAGTGAAATTTTATAGACATTTTAGACTTAGATGTTTCAAACATACGAAATGTATCATGTGTATTTCCACTTTTGGCAAATCCTTAACCCTCTTGTCGAACTCCATATCTAATAGATAAATATGCAATTTTCATCCATTAATAACAAATATTTGCTTTTTCGTAAGGAATAATTACTATATTTAGGAATGTAAAATTATCAAAACTGTATATTCACGAAATACATTGCAATCATTTAATGTTATGACTTAAGTAAATATAACTTATTAACCCAGACCAAAATGAACTTCAAGTTTTGAACTGCATTTGTTTATAGATTACTGAAAATTATTTGTAGGGGGGATGCAAAGTACTATTTCCATAATCCTTTAATGTCGAAACAAAAACAATTAAAAAAGTTTAGCCATTATGATTAAATTAATGTCCATTTCTTGTAAGGTCATACTGCACGTTTCTTTTTCGAATTTTTAAGATTCTATTGTATATCATAAATGTAGTAACGAACGCCTGCTAACGAGCGCCATCTGCTGGCCAACAGACGTTGAGGCTTGTTAGACGGAGTGCAGACGAGAGGAGATGGGTCTGAACGAAAGTCAAGACGTGTGAGACGAGACGGGTCTCGGAGCGAAAGACGAGATGGCACATGTGAATTAATCCTGCGACGTATTCGACGAAATCTATTTAATGTTCATTTCTTTTATGTTAATGTAATTGTTCGTCCTAAATGTAATTAAATGTGCGGGATTCTAAATAGTAGTGATTCCTGAGTCCTACATAAATGATATTTCATTCATTACAAGATAAATTATTTTCAACGAGATAGCTAACTTTCATAATGATGCTTTAACCTTTTTAAATCCGATTTTTGCATGAATAAAATTTTAAATCCCGTATAAAAATGGTTCTTTCTACGACAACCCATGTAACAGTTGGATAGATTTTATCCAATAGGGAATGATATTTAATATCTGGAACCACCAGGGCTGAAAATATTAATATTATTTCGTTTCAGATGCTCGTCGTCTTTAAAATGCTCATTTTCCAACAGAGGGTATGGCTTACTCAACAAATTCGAGTTACCATATATGGTCATCTTATGTAATTATAGCTCATGACTTAGGCCATACAAGTGCATGTCATCATACATCATCAAGTGGATGACCGGACGCACACATAGAAGAAGAATGCATGTTCACAGCGGGTTTGCATGAAAAGAAAACATTCTAGGAAGAAGCATAGCCTTTCTATTCTTTTTAGAGACTTGTTGTATCATGCACGTATGCTGTCACATTATTACTTTGTAACTGATAATCCCCTTCGTTTATATAACATTACTGAAAAATGCCCTTTTGAAAAACAAAGTGGATTGACAGCTGTATGCAAATAATGACATCAGACATGATCTTCTGAGAGAGAATTTGCAGCAACTGCAATTAAAAGTTACATGTGAAGATCGTGAGATGCCTACTTAATTAGCGGACTTTTTAAAAA
>JAPMOR010021817.1:0-15535 GCA_026543865.1 Argiope aurantia
TTTCATTGGTTTAAATCATTGCATTTACATGGATGGGAAAGAATAGAGTGACAAATAGTCAATCGTTTGACAGATTTGTTTCAAAATAAATTTGATACGAATCTATATTTTAGATGCTTAACCTGTGTACCAAATTTCATACATCTAGCTTTTTGAGTTTTGTTGTACGTTCGATTGTACTTGAACAGTCAAACAGACTTTCTGTGACTAACTTTTGTTCAAAATTTGACAGAAATGTCCAAATTTAGTCGTAAGTCTATATATCATATTTCATCCTTTGAGCTCAAAGTTTGAGTTATCGCGTTCACAGACAGACAGACATAATTTCCGAATTGTGTCTTTCGAACAAAGGGAGGTCTGAAACTTAGAAATTAGTCAAAACTTCACAAATTCGATTTTTTTTTTTTTAGTCGATTGCAATATTTTCTCTTTATATGCGAGAGAGTAATAATTCGATTTAAGAAAAAATGAATACAGAATTTTCTTTTTGAAAACCTAAGCAATAATGAGAGTCCTTCGGAAAATAGGACTTTGTATGTGTGATTGCTCTGTTCTCATCCCCCTTCCCCTCCAATCAGCCTTAGTGTTGATATACGAAATAAAGAATTGTCTAATTAAAAGGATGTCGTTGATTGATATGTTACACAATTGCATTAAAAAGTCATATTTACCGTTATCTTCCATCTTTTGATTTTTTTAACTTGCTTCATATGACAAAAAATAATTAAAAGAGTATTTTTAAATTCTGATAACGCTAAAAAACTGAATAAGAATAGCATTTTTGATTACGAATTCGGTTCATCAATCAGTTCTAAAAATAGCAGAAAGAATTACAAAATTAGAATTCATTCTAAAAAGGTAGAACCGAGCTTTAAGAATTTAATAGTTTTTTTTTAACATGACGAATTACAAAATTAGAATTCATTCTTAAAAAGGAAAAAAGTCTTCAAGAATTTAATACATTTTTTAATCAAATATCTCAACTAAGCAGCATAAATTCTACAATGACCAACAGTTCATAAGAAACGAAGGCAATTCATTTGACGTCACTGCTCCATCGTACACGTAACAGCGCGTTTTCTTACATTGTGTTATGACGTCATGTCCTTTGCCCTTTTGCCAATTTCAAAATTAATCAGTTCAGCACACTTTCCATATTTGAAGTGAGTATTAATTTACTCCATTGCGACCTCGCAATAAAAACAAAATGCATACAAAACATTCCAGTTTCACTTTGCACCCAGAATATTTTTAACGTTTTCTCTATAAATTAGTTAAAAGGAAACAAGGCGATATCTTGAAATAGAATAAATACTGGACATTTAGGTAGAAAAATTTAATCATTCTTTTTTACTAGTAATGAATATTCATAAGGGAAATTATATATTAACTATATATCATTTAATCCAATATTCAGCGAGATTCCTTTACAATCACAAAGGGCAGATACCCACTGGGTTAAATCACAAGGTGTTTTAATCAATTTCAAATTAGTGACAAAAAATGATAACATAGTGCGGCATTGTCATACGCCAGATATGGTTTCGATGGTCGGCAAGGGCATTCTAAGAATTGTATACGGTTTACAAAAACAAGAAAGAATCGGATATTTTTGGTCTGCAAGATTTTCTCAGTTCAGGTATTTTTGGTCTATACTGTTTTCAAAAACAAGAAAGATACTTGTATTTCTAGTCAGCCAAAAAGTTCAAGAAAACTCATGTTCCATTTCAACCACTTCCACATATGTAAAAATAATATAAAGAAAAAGAGAAGAAAAGCAAATAGAGTGTATAAATACTTTAATCTATACAAAAGATAGAAAGTGAAAAACTGTGCCTCTTTCAAGTTCACTTTCTATTTTGTAGTTTGAAAACTCAGAAGTTCAAATACACTTATTTTGATCTGAAAAATATCAAAACTACTAAAATAATATAGTTTGTGTTTCTTTTAATTAAAATAAAAAGTTTTGGCAAATTCAAATTAAAAGCTTTTAACTTAAACTTTCTTCTAATAAAAAGGAAAACACTGAGCAATCTTAAAAAGATTTCAATGCATCATTTTTTCTATATATTAAAAAAAAAAGACATTTCAAAATACCACTATCAGAATAATCTGGGGAAGGGGACTTAGAAATATTTTATTAGCCTATTTTAATTACCTTAAGAATTCTTTCAAGGATCAGAGAAGAGGGGGTTTATTTTTGGCCAGATAGTTAAACACAAAGTTGTGAATACTAATATGATTAGGTCATTAATTATCAATATAATATGGATATCAAGATGAAAACTAGTTACTATACCAATCAATGATAGTACCATTATAAAATTTTTATAATTCATTCAACAATATATGTAAAAGTATGCATGTTGAAGGGCCATATAGGTGCAAGATTTCATAACAGAATTTTTAATTTTCAACAGTTGCACCTATATGGTGGACCTTTATTGGAATTTAGTTTCAAACCTGGAACTCTTATAATAAGATTTAGTGATTATGTAATTAGGGAAATCTTGCTTTACTAAATGCATGTTCAACCAGGATAATAATTTAATAACTAAGAACTCCAATAATTTTTCAATTATTTATTTTCTCTCACTATAAATACACTAAAAATTTTATGATGTATATAAAGACATTAAAACAAAAACTTAAATATTTTTAAATCAATTTTTTTTAACTGTAAACAAATTAAAACTTTAATCCATGAAGTTATGTTTCAGCCAAGTTCAGAATGAAATACTTTATAACTTATTTATATTTTACATAAATGTTAAAATGAAAGCAATAACATCCACATTTATACTATCACCAATTGATATACCTTGCATTCTCAGAATTTAAATACTTTCATGTATATTATATTTAATGCAAAAATTTATTCTGTATAACTTCTATGCATATAATCCTTTAGTTATACAACACCATGCGACTGACTGCTCTTAGGCCTTGTCCACTTATCATCACTTGAAAATGTAAAATATATCAGTTTTTTCTATCCATTCTTTCCAGCAGTGTTAACTATATTTTAAGTCATTAAAAAAAATCTAAATGATATGCAACAGAAATTTCTAAAAATAGAGGTACAACAGATATGTTTTACAATAATCCAAAATCACCTACATTATTTTTTAAAGAATTAATAAAAATTGAAGAGAAAGGTGTACAGAAAGGAATTTGGATCAATAAAAAGGTAACATTTTGAATTTTAGAATAGCATTAAAATATTTGAAAGAAGGAAAAATTGTAAGATTTTAATTAATTTCTAATAAATAGAATATTTACTTAATTTTTGCACTTTGAAAAGTTAGGAATGTTCTTTCACTTGGTCTTAAAAGAATAAGTATGGGAAGTTTTGTTGAAATTTATTCAATCGTTTAGGAGCAGATGTGGAACATGCATGAATGCCACAAAGACTATTATTTATAACAAAATAATTAAAATTTGTATTTTCCTTCCAAATAAAAATTTTGGTTTTCTGCTTGACTAATAAAGTAAATGTAAGTTAATGAAACTTGTCAAAACTATATTATAGTTATCACCTGAATTGTAATTATATAAATATAAGCTCAGAGCACTAAGTATAAAATATTAAAGAGAGCAGAAGTGCAAAATTCCATAAAAATAATTATATTCCCATAGGATGGCATAAAGCAATTAATATAGCATATATTAAATTAGCAATAATTTATATTTCATTAAGTAATAATTTGGTATGGTAGCTGGAAGTTGTGTACTAAATAATAATTTAACTTTTAATAAATTCTGAGATACATTAAACTTAATGCTGTGTTACCAAAAAATGCATTAATAACATTAAACTAATGTTAATGCTTAAATCAAAAAATGCATATCATGCATGAATGGATGATATATGATCAGTGGTTCATAGGATTAAACAAACTTGATAAAATTTATATCAGAAATACATTTGAAATAAATGAATCGTAAAACAGTTGAAATAATAATAAGTACAGTGAAATACATTCATTATTACATCACCACTCACTCATTGTAACCCACATATCCACTAAGTATTGGTCAGATTTCTTCATTTTAGATGTCACTGTCAATTCCAAACAATAGTAAACACATTAAACTAGATAATAATTAGAAAAAAGATGCATTTTCCATTAATTTTTTTGTTTAATTAACAGCATTTCCATACACATATTTTTAATTTATGAAATTAAAATAAATTAATCTCCTAATTCACTAAAGAAATATTAGAATTATTAATTATCAATTCCAGGTAAATAATAATAATAAATAATTAAACTTTTCTCTCCTGATCCTCGAAACATATTTTGTCATAATTGGAGCTTATAATTTATTGAATCTGTAAAATACAGCATGAAATAAACTTCATCTAATAGATATAAAACTGTAATATATTATATATCTCCCAACACACTTTTTTCAATTTTCTTTGGTTTGCTTTATTAATTAACATCTAAGTGTGTAGCTACAATTCCAGCTATAACAAAGAAATATAATTTTTAACCTCATATAAACAAGAATAGTGCCCAAATTTCAATCTCCGATTTTCACACTATTAGCATTAAGGTATATCTGAACAATGATTTGTCTCATCTTTCTTTAAAAAAAGAAATAGTACTTTAACCATACAAGAAATTTTAGATTTTTATTTGGATCCATCAGAACTGTCGAGAATATTCGACATACAAAAAAATATATTGAGGTCCAAAACAACCTAAAGATAAATAACATGCGAGCAGTTCTATTAACCTGATTCTTCTATAGTTTACATACAAAATATATATTTATGTATGAAATATAACAGAATAATTGACAAGATGCAAAAAATTATTTTATGAATTTTAATTCTAATTACTTTTTAAAAATTCAAAATAGATGAACAGACAAGCAACTAAACTGACAGTATTAATATTACAGAAATTGATCCAAATTATTGTTTCCATATATTAGAAATATTTTTTTATCTAAATAAAAAAAAGAATAGCTTTATTTAAGGCCACCGAAATTAAAAATTATGGTCACAATACAAATAAGTATTTTCTTAAGAGCATATTTCTCGATATTAGTGCATTTTTAAAATATCACATAATATTTGTATAAAAAAACAGAAATTAATGTCTTACTCAATTAATTTATCTCTCTAAAGTTCTTATGTTTAAAACTTACCATAATAGACCAAGCATACAAACCAATCATAACTAACTTTAACTTATAAATATTTAAACTTAACAAAAAAAGAAATCATTAATTAACTTTATATATTTAAATTTTCAATAAAATTGATAGATAATTAAGTAAAAAATAATCTCAAATAAATTTATAAATTGACAAAAAAATTTTAAAATGTCTGCTCCAATTAAAAATATTTTTTTTCCAAAAAATTTTATTAATTAAATCATAATAAATTACTATCAATAACGTCAGTAAATAATAATAATTAAAATAATGGCAACGTAGATACATAAAAATACTTAGGAATGTCGTAAGAATACCCACAAATATTTTTATGAATATTAAGTTAGATCCAAAATTTATAAATTAATCGTGTCTATAAAAACAAAAACAAACTTCTACGAAATCGGATTCGAACCATTCAATATTTGTTAAAAAAGAAACATGCAATTTCAATATTGTGACAACTGTAAATCTTCAAGCAAATTTCTAAAGCTCTTATAGAATTTTAAATTAATCGAATAATCATTATCCTATTAAGGTATCTTGAGAGCCTTACCTGTATTTGGCGAGTTTCCGAAGAATCACATCATAAATTTTCACGAAATCCAATTGTATAAAAATCACAAAATCAAACTTTTTTGTGTTACACTAAATCCTGGCACACTTGTTTTAGTTCTGAAAATACACTATCAAAACAGAAAAATTAAATGAACGCATGTTAACCTAAACAAGCGTCACTTCTTGACCAGAGGATCAACATTAACGAAAACGCAGAAAATAGTGTTTATGAGAAAAAAATTTAGTGTTGCCACTCAGAGATTGTTGAAAGTTAAGAAAAAAATGAGATTAACTTAAACAGAATTTTATGGCTAAAATATAGCATTCTTTAAAGATGTCACGTGATTTTAAATAATGAAGCACAGTTGTTTCCGTACAAAATTGTTGCAGGAACTACTAAGATATAAATTTAAAAGAAAATAATTGGTCCCGAATTTCAATAACAATTCATAATTCAGTAAAATAAAAGTACAAATATTACTGCTTCAAAATGCATAATGTTAGATATATTTCATACCAGAAAATGATCTTTCACTATATTTCATGCGATACATCTCAAGTGCGCCTTACTTCAATCAGATTATGCCGGGAATTAGGTATTAATGAAGGTAAAAAAACACAAGATAATAGCTCACAGTATGGTCTGTAAAAGTAATTGCTATGCACAGTTGAAATATATTTCAGATTAATTTTATTAAAATTATTTCATAGCTTTTTATCTTATGATTATCAATTATAAAACCAACGTTTTCAATAAAAAGTATACGCAGATAGCATTAAGAAATACAACAATGCATCCCAGTTTAATCTATGTTAGCATAAAATATGCTGATTTTTGGAATTTGTAAATTTTTTTGATAATAAGAGGATAGTAAATTTTAGAACCGAATAATTATATATATTGTTACAAACCTGTAATTTTGCTTTCCAGTACGACTAGTGTCATCACAAGAAAGACAGAATGTACGATCTGTCATGTGCGTGCTAAGCGTCAATGAACTCAGAGCTTGGCGACTAACTTGGCGACCATTTGGCGACAAAATGCGATCATACTGGAAAATACGGCGCATGGACATGGAAAGTATGGAAACTTGGCGATCATACTGGAAAATTCCAGAAGTTTCATTATCCATCCAGTAGGATCCGAGATACACCCAGAGACGTCCTGATTGGCCTGAAGATTCTAGCCCCGCCTCCCGGAACTAGGAGTGTTATAAGTGAAGTCATGTGAGAAGTAGCACGACCCCCGATAGACAAGGCCTCTGCGGCTTTCCGTGACGTCACAACGAGACGGTACACTTCATTCCCTTAACGTCAAGTCTCCGCGCGCTAGTGAGTGAAGAGAAATTACTTTTCCCTTGTTAATATCATTTCATATACTTCCATATCATGCAATTCAACACACATATATTGTTGAATTCATTAATAATTAAAATGCAGCCGCTTTCCACATCACCCTGGAGGTACGGTACTTGGTATGCATTACCTTTTTTGCATTATGTGCAGGGCAGGTTTCCCAGTAGGTGTATCTCCCCTAGATTTAAAACTATTATCTTCATTCACGACATCATTAAAAATACCTTTGCCATAATCATGCACTTGTTCTTCATTCACTACATCATTAAAAATTATCTATTGCGAAATATTTTTGATTAGAAAATTTCAAAATTTCTTCTTCATATATGGTACATAAATTTTTAAATTATAATATAATAAATACACTTGCAATGCTTTTGTTAATTAAATTCAAAACAATTCCATACAATAATGGTTTTATGAATATTTGCCGTGGCGTCAGCCCCAAGAAAGCAATAAAAACAATATTTCACGAAATAGTATTCTATTCAAAAAAATATCCAATAAATCTTTGAAACATTAGAAGAGCTTTCTTATTTAACTATATATTTTATCATTACTTTGTTAGAAATATCTTTACTAAATTTATCAAATTTCCTTTCCTTTTCGGTTTTAGAAGAGCTTTTCAAACTATTATGTAATTATTCAATAATGCATTGACTGCAGACCAGATTACCAATCTATAAACATTTTCCGGTTTATGTCCTGAAATGCCTTTGCCATAATCATGTACTTGTTCTTCATTCACTACATCATTAAAAATTATATCTGTTCTAAATATTTTTGATTAGAAAATTTCAAAATTTCTTCTTCACATATGGTACATAAGTTCTGAATTATAATCAGAGCCGGCCTTCTCAATAAAGGAGATTTGGTGCAAGAAACCATTTGAAGCCGCACATTTTTTTTTGTAAAGTAAAAAAACAAAACCATTATATATAATGCTATTGCGTGTATATTTGTTAAATGAATATGTTTTTGCTTTTAATTACTTCAGAAAAATCACCATTTTTTTTTCGATGATTTGTACAGCAAATGCTTGCAAATCATCGAACCACACGCCTTGACCTTGTAAATCACGCCTTGACCAACCACACTTCTTCCTTACTTTTAATTTGCTGCATTTAATTTGAATTTTTTTTATATAAGTGATTAAATTGACACATTTTTAAATCTACCTTCTCTCTGTACAATGACAGTATCAATTGCTGTGATATTTTTAATACCCAAATTCTTTAACTTCATCTTCTTTTATTTCGGAATATGATCTTTTTCTTTTTCAAATTCGTGTTTTAAGAAAATTTTCTGAATTATTCAAATTGCATTCTATCACTTTTGCTTCGTCTAAAAATGTGTTGAATTTTGTACTTAAATTTTGAACTTCAGTTTTAATTTTACTGATCAATTTAAAAGGCGCTAGTCCTTCTCCAGTCACAATGATTACTTTAATAAACCCTATAAACGAGGCATTTATATTTAATTTTTTTCTCTTCAATATTTTCATACCTAATCATGGCTGAAGTGCGTTTATTCTTAATGGAAAAAATCAATATTATATTCCATTTGGTTACTACTGTACTTGGGTGATTTTGAATAGACTTTAATTTTGCTCAAGATTTCATTTCATAATGCAGGAATATTTTGTTCATTTGATCGCAGTGCTAAATTATGCCCAATTCTAATTTTCGAATTTTTTATTCTGTTTATATGATTTATTAGCACAATTTGTATTTACTGAATTATTCGATTAAACATACAAGAATTTCCATTATTAGGAGTTTCTAATATTTTCATAGTTTCCACGAAATGAAAGGTTATTAAATGATAAATATAGAATCATAAAAACAATTCTTTAAAACAGTAATTCAAGTCGTTTCCTTTCACTAGTCTCGGATATTTAAGAGGGGCACTTAATAATTTTCCTGACTTCGAATCAAATAGACTAGTTTCTTTTTCAATATCATTTTTTTTAAATGTAATTCACAGACCTATAGTAAAGGAAATTATTCGTAAATATTGACTTCCTTTAATGTTTAATTTAAATACAGTAACAAATGTACAACATAAAACAATATATAATTATTATTGTTTACTCTCATGCTTTTATCGTAATGTTATATAATAAAATTTAACTATATAAACGTAATTATAGATATAATAGTAAACAAAGCATGTAAACATAATTACGGAAAATATTATAATTATTATTGACAATAATACTGCCTACATTACAGCATTTTATGAAATAATTCTTTTCATAATGCACTTGATTAAAATCACGAATAATGGATATTACTGAGCTGTTAAATTTCTAATGTGAGAATAAATTATTTTTTATTTAGAAACATTAAGCATTAGTTTAAAATAATTAAATAAGCTTACCCTACTATGCTGCGTCGGATAAAATCCTTCACGATGTATGGCACTTAACCATTTCTTTTTAAGCTCTTCATTTTTAGGAAAGGCAGAAAACACTCACTCTTGGGGCATTCCTGTAATCTCCATTACAGTTTGGAACACAACAGATCAAAGGCATTTCTATTCCTTATTTTTAGTAATCCAAATGACTTTTCTTGCAAATAAGAAATGGCGCTTCCTATCTACTCAAACACAGGAGGGCCACTGGCTAAAACATGGCGTGGGAGGAAAAGAGTTCGTTTCTTATCAGTAAACTTGAAGAGGGTGAAATTCCTCCCTCGGTCCCCCAATTCGCACCCACTCGTGTAACCTCTCGGGACGACGTCATTACTTTCTGTGACGTAAGTATTCAGGCCTTGTCTATCGGGGGTCATGGAAGTAGCGAGTCGGCAGCTAAAGCGAGAAGAGACGGTAGAGCGAAGCTCCCAGGAACCCCTCCCCTGCTGGATTCTATCTATCCGCTTCGTGTGCTGCTGTCTACTGAAGTGTGCTACTGTAGTCTGCAGTGTTCGTCTCTGCTGTACATAGTTGTTGTCTGTGTACTTGTCGTCTTTGTGCTGTCCTGTCTTCGTGTAAATAAACGTCGTTGTTTTTTTTCTACTGCTGATTGAGCGTTCTCCACACCATATCAATTCTACTATCCAAACGAACCCGGAAATTTCGTAACAATATATATAGAGAGAGGGAGAGAGAAAATATATATTTAGGCAGAATAATTTATTTTTAGAACAAATATTCTTTAATTATCTTTATTAGATTATTTATTACCGTTTTGAACATTCTTTATCTTGAAGTAACACGATTGTATTTCGATTTTCAGTGCGTCCTTATTTGTCAAGCATTCTTTTGAGTTGTAATTTCCACTTCGTATTAAAAGCAAATTTATTTATTGCTTATCCCCATACAAAAAAAAATCCCAATGAGTAAAATGTGCGCCATCTTTTAATAAGGTGATGCACAAACTTTCAGAATTTTATCATGAAAACTCTCGAAGATATGTTAAAACAAAGTTGGTGAAGGGTTAATCACAAATTAAAATGTAAATGTTTACAGCTTAGATGACGTGATGCAGGAAGGCATCCTAAGGAAATAAAATATGCTTGATATTTTTAGTTTTAAATACAGATTTTTAAATCTATGCTTCCTGAAAAATACTTTGAAATTTTATATCATGAATTACAGAATATAACTTAAAAATCAATGAATTTGTAAAAAGAAATATGTAATCTTTCCTTTAAGTAATGTTTCCTTATTAATCTTTCCTTTATGTAATCTTTTTTTTTAAGTTATGTAATCTTTCCTTTAAATTATTATTTCTACAAATTTTTAATACTTTTGAACGAATAAATAGCAAAGTTATTATTTATTTATTCAATCATTACTTTCTTTGTTAATTTGTGCACGACCCCTGTTAACTCCTCACACAACACATCGACGGACCATATTATTTTCTCCTCGCACCACATTCATTTTGTTAACTATCTCTATTATATAACTCCTCAAAATAACCACACCATGTTTGACACACACATTTATTACAACACAACACAGAACAGAGAAAAATATACATCAGCGCATTGCGTAACGTGATCAGACGGGATGGAGAAAAGCGCGCGAACATTCTCCCCCCGTTGATATGTTTTAAACATTCAACTAAACACATAATATTATACATATAATACAAGTAATATATAGTAAGAACTCAATTTGGTTATTTTAACAACAATCAACAATAATTCAGTGTATTCACATATAGTGCACAAATATATTTACAAAAAAAGTCATTTTTGAATGGGCAATACATATATTTTAGTCACAGGCCCTTTAAACGTGCCAAATTGGGGTTTTACCTGAACCACTCGGATTTTTTTTATTTTCCCCATAATAAATTTCTTTAATTCTACCCAGAGCCCATTTGTGAGTAAGCAAATTGTCTTCTACTAGCAACAAGAGATCTCCCACATGAACATTTTCTTTCTCGAATATCCATTTATTTCTTTGTTGCAATTCGTTCAGGTAACTTCGGTGCCATTTTTTTTCAAATTTGTTGCATTAATTTAGTAACTCTTTGCCATTTTTTAAGTTGATGTTCCTTAAAACTGGTTAAATCAGGTTCGATAATCGAATTCATTGGTCTATTGATCAGGAAATGAGCAGATGTCAAAACTCCAAAATCATCTGCATTGGCTGATAATGGGTAGAGTGGGCGCGAATTCAAGATTGACTCTATTTGGATTGTTAAGGTTAGAAATTCCTCAAAAGTTAAATTAGCTCCCCTCGAAACTCTAATGAAATGAAATTTGAACGATTTGACAGCAGCTTCCCAAAAGCCACCAAAATGAGGTGCCCTGGGAGGGCTGAATTTCCTTTCTATTCCTTCTGTAAACAAATAATTAGCCAGAATTTCATTGGGATTTTACACTAACTCAAGAAACTTTTTAATTATTTTATTAGCACCCTTAAAGTTTGTTGCATTGTCGGAGTATAACTTTGCACACTTGCCTCTTCGTGCAATAAATCTTTTTAAAGAGGCTATAAAACACTCAGATGTCCAGTCTGACAAAATCTCAAAATGAGTCGTCTTTGTTACGAAACACACAAATACACATACATACACTTTATGTAATGCACTCTTTCGTTGATTATCATATTTAATCATGAATGGACCACAAACGTCCACACCAGTACAATTAAAAGGAAAATCAGCTAAAACTGCTAAAATCAGCTAAAACTTAAAATTAAACTCTGTCTTAATTGATTAGACACTATGGGTTTTGATTTAAAACACGGAATACACTGATGAATTGCCTTACGACAAATTGTCCGACCACTTAGTGGCCAAAACCTTTCTCGAACAATACATAATAAATTCGAAGCACCAACATGCAAATGCTTCTTGTGATAATACTCTAAAATAATCATAGTAAATTTATTATCTTTTGGCAAGATTGCCGGGTGTTTTAATACAAAACTTAAATTTGAATTTTCTAGCCGGCCTCCAACCCTCAAAATACCATCATCATCCAAAATAGGGTTTAGGCTTTTTAACTTACTGTTTGGCGAAACGAATCCTTTGAGTTGCAGGTTTTGAATATCTACAGCAAATTCTTGCTGCTTCATCGCTTTAACCAAGAAATTCTCAGCTTTTATCAACTAACTGCTGCTGAGAGGACCTGTAGTACGCCCAAGTGGATTTCGGGCATTGTCACTAAACCTAAGAATGTAACTAAGAACACGCAAAATAGACATATAATTATTACTAAGCTTAATTAATTCATACATTAAATGTCCTTCAGTAATATTAAACATTTTAAAGTTTTTACAATTGTTCTTAATTTCAGCATTAAACTCTTCATTAGTTTCTGATACAAGAACTGGATGATTAGGGTAGTTATTATCAGCAAGAAATTCAGGTCCATTCCACCATAAGTCACAGGTCAGAAGTTTCTCGGGGTCTATACCTCGAGATAAGATGTCAGCTGGATTTTGCTCTGAGGATACATGATGTCACTGTTCAGTATTAGTATTGTCTTGAATTGTCGCTACTCTGCTTTGGACGAACTGTTTTAAATCTATTGGTTGTTTCTGGAGCCACGCAAGCACACTAGTAGAATCTGACAAATAGTAGACACTAGTCACTGTCGTTTTGATTGCTGCCATCACTTTTCTCATAAGTTTTGAAAACAAGAGGGCGGCGTTCAATTTTAGCCGGGGAATAGTCAAGCTTTTAATCGGTGCTACTCTGGATTTACTAGCAACTAATTTAATCATAGTATTTCCTTCTGCATCACTTGATTTGCAGTACACCACTGCTCCAAAGCAGCGTTCTGAAGCGACTGCAAAGCCATGAAGCTCTACACTCGTTGGCTGGTCAAAGACTACTAGTCTGTTAATCAGAATTTCATTTAAGGCTTTGAGAGCATCTAAAAAACGATGCCATTCTCGATATTCCGATTCTAACAGAACATCGTTCCAATCAATGTTTATACGCCATAGTTCTTGCATGATCATTTTGGCTTTAGCTATCACAGGACCCATAAGGCCAAGTGGGTCAAACATTCGGGCAATAGTTGACAATACTTCTCATTTAGTATACAACTGTTTCGGCTTAACATCTACTCGAAAAGCAAAACAATCTTCCTGAGAGTTTTATAGAACTCCCAATGTTTTTGTTCCCTCCTCTTTATCAAATTTATAAATATCTTCTGATGGCCTTGATTCCTTCTCAAAATTGGTATGCCACTTATGTAATTTCAGACCCGCTGGCTGCATAACTTCAATAAGTTGACGCTGTAACTCCTTGGCACCCTCTAGAGTTGAAGAGCCATTGACTATGTCATCCATGTAAGTGTCATGCAGTAGAATTTCAGACGTCAAGGGAAATCTGGAATTCTCATCTATGGTCAATTGTTTAAGAGTTCTTATGGCAAGAAAGGGAGCGCAAGACGTCCCATAAGTTACAGTTTTCAACTTATACGTGGTAGGCTCATCGTCAAAATTTGTTTTCCATAGAACTCTCAGAAGATCGCATTGATCTGATTCGATGAGTATTTGCCGATACATCTTTTCTATATCGGCGGAAAAGGCAAATTTGTGTCGCCGAAAACCAGTAATGGTCGCGAATACGTCCTCAATAACTTTTCCTTTCATCAGAATGTCATTTAAGCTAATACCGTTAGTTGTAGGAGACGATGTATTAAAAACTACACGAAGTTTAGTGGTCGACTTTTCTGGACGAAAGATTCCATGGTGTGGTAAATAATAAGAGGAAGATGGTTCAGTTGTCTCATCAGCCTTCTCCATGTGACCTAACTCCTCGTATTCTTTCATAAAATCTAAATATAACAAGTAATCAGAATCCTTCGACAGACGATTCCACAACGAATTAAGTCTTTTTACCGCAACGTCCTTTGAATGTCCCAAGCAAGAGGGATCCTCTTTCAAAGGCATTGTAAGTACATACCGGCCCTCCTCATTCCTCCTATGGTTTTCACAAAATGCTCCTCGCACAACAAGGCCTCTTGACTCTTAGTGACCTCATTATTTACATTTTCAATTTCCCAGAATTTTCTCATAGTACGATTCAAATCAACATCTAAAATCAATCCACAATGAACTTTGTTCTCTTTCACCTTGTCTACACTACCACTGACCACATAACCGAAAACCGTATTCTGCAACAACAATGATGAATTCAAATCACGGAAATGTCCAGGTCTCAACAATTCATAAAATACTTCAGCTCCTAAAAGTAAGTCTATCTTTCCTGGGATATTAAAACTAGAATCATCCACGGATGGATGCTCTAATACCTCCATATTTACATTAATTACCTTGTTGGGGTAACATCAGTAATTTTGTTGACCACTAATATCGACAATTCTCGCTCAAAGCTCCTATCCTTATTTGCAACAGTTGTTCTGACACAATTATTAACCACCATAGTAGCGTCATTCACACATGATACAACAGTATTTAATTTTTCCAATCGTAACAGAAGTCGTTCTGCGCAAGCTTTCGTGCACAAACAAGAATGACTTCCTACATCCAATAAACATCGAGCCTCCACAAACTCTGAATATTTATTTTTAACCAATGCACGAACAGTACTAAGAAGGACATTTTTATTTTGGCTCTTTTGAAAACTCATTGCAACTATCTTAGACTGGGTATTGACCGATGCTTGTTTTACCGTTTGGCTCTGCACTACATCCTCATTATGGGCGGGTTCTCGAATCGCAATACTTTCAGACGGTAAACTAGAATTATTATTTTCCTCGAGTGGAAAATGTAGCATTCGATTATGAGATTTGCCGCAAAAACAATTTCTATCAGATCGCCAATCACGAATTTTATGGGGTAAGAAGCAACGGAAACACAAATCATTCCGTTTCACTAAATCAACTCTTTCCCATACAGAAAGTTTCTTAAACTGGGGGCAGTTATAAAGAGGATAATTGGCACTATTCTTACACATTCAAGAAATTACAGACCCCAGTAATTGGAGGCATTGTAGTGGTAAGCAAAACCC
>JAPMOR010021824.1:0-21007 GCA_026543865.1 Argiope aurantia
ATTTCAATGTTTCATTTGTGCTGACATTTTTCATTGTTTACGAAAGTAAGATTACAAAATTTCCCTTACTAATAAACATATTCGAGAAATATGCCCGAAAGAAAATCGAGGATGGCGACCTAATTTGAGATTTTGAATTAGAAATCGTGACCGCTACACAAACACTTGTTAAAATATGCATGACCAACTATCCGAGTCCAAATTTCCTTGCCAAAATATTTCCAGTTTCCTCAAATTTTATTCTGTCCTTTTCTGTAATTGGAGGGAAAATGCAAATCAGACAACAATTGAGTGAAGGCAATATAATTCTAGTTAAAATGACGCAGATGGTAAAATTAAATCCTTATGGTTAAATGCTTATTGAGCATGAAATAGTGACTTGAAAAATAAGTTCTTCCATATTGAAGTTACTTTTCGTATTGAAAATTTAATATTTCTTATTAATGTATAAAGTTGCGGGGTGATTTTATTTTCAGAAATATTAACTATGCGATGACGTGATTATTAAACTTTCAAAAATTTATTTAAACGATATTTTATACTTCATAATAATCCAATTCTTTTTTTTTCTTACCGGAATATAGATAATTATTTCCCTCGTGTAGAAGTGCTATGCACTAAATCACTTGACAAAAGAATGATCATTTATTTCCAATTCATATTTGACCTATTGCTTTTCATGGCTATTGATAGTTTAGATCACAATATTTTAGCATTATTGATTAATTAAAAATAATCTACGTATATAGCTGGATAAAAATCGGTGAAATTGGATGATGCTGAATGGTTGTTATTTGAAGCTGCATATTTAGAATTCATTCGATGTTTCTAAGCAGAGTCTGTACCATCTGTCTATGAACTGGAACTCCTTTTCATTTCTGAAGCCTGATGAAGCAGGACACATGGCATGAAGCAGTTAAGGATCTGACATTTGTCATCATTGAGATAATGATTCTTGTTTTTAGTATGGAAGAATTGGTAATTTCAGTGGTTAGCATTTACTGAGGACGCTGAATAATGCACCTATCATGCTTACTGCCGGCTGTTGATGAACTGAAACTCCTTTTCACTTTTGAAGACAAGCGATGTAGGACACGCGACATGAAGCTGTCGATGTTTTGACATTTGACAGTATCAGAATAATGATTCTTCTTCTTTTTTTTTAATGGAAATATTAACCGTTTCGCTGATTGCCTTTACCGACGATGAGGAAGGGTAAAGTAGTAGAGGGTCCGACATATCACAAAATCAGGATAATATCTCTTCTTCGGATGGGTTCATGATTAATTATAGCCAAATGAATACACTGAAGAGTGTTATGAAAACAATAGCCATATTTAATTGTTTAATGGGCTTAACTTATGATTTAACTTAACTTTAACAAGCATTGTTAGGAGTTGCGGTGCTTCTTAAATCATGTGGCATCTTCAAAAATGGCATTGAAACATGTTAATATTTAGGATAAAATCCTTCAACGGTGATTCGGTTGTCTCGCCCCATATTTGATGTCAATATGATGCTTATCTCAAAGTTGATTTGACGCTACTTTTGATTTTGATCTATTCTTTTTTCACTAAAATTATATATTAGATACAATTTTCAACCAAATATTTGAAAGAATTCACTGTTTATTGGTCTGTTTATTCAGATATTGACGGACTTATTAATTAAAAAATCCAAGAAGCTAGATGGTTGAATTTTAATAAAGTATCATAAAACCGTAATGGTTGCTTTGTACTCAATTTTGGACTAAATCTTTCAAGGATTTAAATGTCTGTTTTTGCCTCTCTGCGTGAATACTTGTGCATGATAAGTCAATAATATAAAATGCAATTAGTTAGATGAAATTTGGCATAAGATCTTCAGATCAAAATTATAGTTTTGTATCGAATTTTCGTTCCTATCAAAGGATGAAGTCAATGTAAATACTGTACTTGCAGGGCTTAGCGACAAAGTTAATCACAAAGTACCCTTATTGTATAGACATATGAGGAAATCGTTCGTCTAGTATTTTTTGTCCCTGCATTATAGTAGTATTCGTAGTATTGCGAGATTTTTGTTCCCTTTATTTCATTTTAAGTAACAAATGTTATTGCATGAAAATACATATCCTTAATACTTCCTTATAAACTCACAAAACTGGAAGCAGTGGTGACTCAACTGTTAGGTCCCCAAAGTTGCAGCAGACTTGAAGTTATTTTTAAAAGTTAAATTTCTTCTTTCATTAGATTTTCTGACTTTTTCATTTTGAGGCTTCGATTTTTTTGCTTACTTTGTCTTTCTAAATGTCTAAAACTCAACAAAATTTTTAAATGATAATAATAAATGTAAAAATAAGGCAGGAAATGAATCAGTAGGCAAGAGAAACAGAGGTTGAAACGGGGATTTACAGTCGATTAAAATTCACAACTGAATGATTGATTTGAAATTTTAAAAAAATGGTCCTATTCTCTTTTTGAATTTAAAGGCGCTGGAGCTGCTATCAGAGTGGTGATAATTTTTTTTCTTTGTTATCACCCAAAATTTTCTACCGACCTCTTCGGGGTTTTTTCCTCCCTGCCCTATTCGATATTTATAAGTTGCAATTTCGATTCTTATTGCCTTGGAAGATACACAAGTGTTTTATTGAATATTCATTTTCTTTTATTAGAAATTATTCATCGAAAAAAAAAAACGTATCATTGATAATATTTTGAAATTTTATTAGGATGAAAAATTTTATGAGGAGATAATTTTTATTATTTTTTACATGTAAAAATAAAACATGAATGTTGCAAATTCTTTATTGCGCATCTAATTTGATATTCATTTTTGAACAAGCGTTATCGTGCAAACTGGGCCGAAGATGGGAGTGTGTCTGTGGA
Source organism: Argiope aurantia (assembly GCA_026543865.1). Taxonomy (NCBI): domain Eukaryota; kingdom Metazoa; phylum Arthropoda; class Arachnida; order Araneae; family Araneidae; genus Argiope; species Argiope aurantia. Next base: position 2,865 of record JAPMOR010021824.1, read on the forward strand.
GAGGGTGACTGATAATTTTATCTTTTGAATTATCATTTCAGCATTCACATAATTTTCTGTTGACGTATATACAATTATGTGATTTATATTATACAATAATTATTTAAAATATCTGCTACAGGAAATGTAGTTCAAATAATAATTATTTAATGTATCTGCTTCAGGGAATTTATATCATACTATAATTATTTAACGTATCTAAAATGCATCGAAAGAATTAAAATTTTATACTATTTATGAATAAAAAAATCCATCCCCCTAATAAATATTTTTTTGCAGCTTGGCTAATTTCCAAGTTGAATGGAAGTTGATTCAATATAAATAATAAGCAATTCCTTTGATTTATCTCTTAACTAGACATTTAAGAATTGGTTATTTACTTTATATATAAAAAAAACAGAAAAAACGAATCTTCTGATCATTACAAATTACAGAATAGGTCACCAAGAAGCAGCTTAATGTTTACTGACTCTTTGCTTTCAATAAAATGTGAAAGAAAATTTCTAGGCCTTCATTTTGAAAGATTGCAGTCACAGAAAAAAAATTAGAATCTGACTGACATGTGTAAGCAATAATAGAAAGAGACAACTTCGTGGAAAATTGGAGAAAAATTAAGTTGTTTACAAACAATAAATTTTAGGCATAATGATCAGAAATCAACAAGGTATAATGATAAACTTAAACTAAATTTGTTATTTAATTTAAATTGATCCATTATCAATTTAAGTACCATTATTTACAAATGAAATTTTTTAAATACATTTCAGAGATTTTTTTCAGAATAATAATTATTTATTTAAAAGTTCTAGGCTATTTGAATGGATCTATATTTATTTATAAGTAATTCATGGTTGATTTTTATCTAATTTTGGACTGAATCTTTTAAGTCGTCGGTTTTTTTTTTTTCCTTTACACTGCAAGTAGTTATGGTAGATCTGTATCTAAATTTGAACTAAGTCTTTCTAGGCGCTCAAACAAGCGCACTTCATCATGTAAGTCAAATTTATTTTATATAATAACTTTTTTTTATCGTACTAATTACATATAATGGTTACTTATTTTCTAATTACTTCGAATGATAACTTTTTTTTCTCCTATGTTATCAATCAAAAGAACATTAATTAAAATTTATTACTTTAATATATGTAATTTTTTAACATATGACATACAAAAAGTGTTGAATTGCAGCAATGAATATTTAACTTATGGACTTATTTGCTTATCATCTTGCTAAATAAAACAAAGATATCACGCGTTTTTTATTGACTATAATAATTGTGATGAAATCCATCAAAATTTTCTTTGATAGCACGTATAATGAATTCGAATTTCCCACTTGGTAATCTGTTATAACAGAATAACACAAGCTTTAATTGGTTATTATGAGAAAATTCTTTAAACTTGATGTGAATGAAAATTTAAATTCTTCGCCAACCAACCGCAGCTGTTATTGATGAGCTTATCAACCAAGTGTTTCTAGTGATAAATTTCATGTGTAAGTCAAGGAAAAAGGGTAAAACCGAGACTTCACGCAGTTTTCCACGATAACCCACATTAAATATTCATCACTTGGTTGAAATCTTCATGATCATATTTGAAGGCTGAAATGAATGATCGTTCCCGACTCGATTTCTTCATATTTTAAGATGGATTGTTTGGTTTACGGACTGTAATATTAAAAGTAAATAAAAAAGCCCACGCTTACAAAATTTGCATAAAACTAACATGACCACGCTTATGTATGATATAGGAGTGTTTAGTGTCAGAATTGGTGATGCCTCACTTTACAGTAGATGTTTAAAAAATTGTGAAAATAATTTATCAGATAGATGCTTCGTAAAGAACAATGCATTTTAAACGTGTATTTGTTAGAATTATTGAATCGAAAGTCGGGTATTCTGTTGTGATAGGTTTTTTTTATATTTCTTTTTTTCCTTTTAGATGTCAGATTTTTAGAATCATACTGGTTCTTTAATAATTCAGTAGATATTCCCTTCTATTTTCTGAAAAAAGAAGATTTGAAGAAGAAGAAGCAAGTAAAATTTGATTTTAAAGAACAGAAATATATCTATTCTCGATAATGAATATAAATATTTAAATAACAATTTTTTTAAATATATTACGTTTTTAAAAAGGCTTAAAAAGTATGAAACAATTTTCCTAGCCCCATACAGAATAGTGTTAGTAAATTTTTAAAAGTGGCATTCACAAATCTTTAGAATGATCTGTATGGGTTTAATAATCTATATTGGGCTAGAAGAAATTATTTTATTCTTTTTAGTTCGTTTTAAAATCGTAATAATATATTACATTTTTATTTAAATAATTAATTTCTCCCCCTCCCTTTTTTTTTGTCTTGCGCATATGAAATTACAATTGATTTTAAACTAATTTTTTGATGAGCGAATGACTAGGCACATCACCATCTGCTTGTAATGAAAAGTTTTAGTCGATTTCAAAATTTATACTGAACAAACAAACAAACAAATAGATAAATAAGAAAGTGAGTTAATATAGAATTACTCTTAGTTCTGTACTCTGTTTAAAGTTTCAAGTCCCCAGGCTAATCGAAAAGTTAGTTTAAAATCGATTGCAAAATTTGCACCGAACAGGGAAAACAGAAAGACAGAAAGCGAATTGATCAAATATGTGTTAATAATAATTAAGCCGATATCAGTCGTACATTATACCGAATTATGAAATGAAATATACTAATTTTTTATCATATCTACTATAGATCGTACACTCGTAGATCCAGTGCATATAGGATCAGACATCTGTTGGAATATAAAGAATACCCGGACTATAGAGAATCATGTACATATTATTGTATGATACATTTTTCAGTGTATGGAAAATGAGTCTACAATATGTTTAAGTGAAAAAGACTGTATTAATATGTTGAGTAAGAGACGTTTAATCGATAAATCATGTACTGGAAGGATGGATAATTCAAGTTTCATCGCCATAGAATGGTTCATCGCCACATAACATGTTTCGACAAGTGTGTTGAAATAGTGGAAGTGTCAAAATAACGAGTTTCAAATTATAGTTATACATAGTAAATGTTTAACATGTTAGCATTAATTGCTGTAATCAGCTGATTATCCTTTCTCTTGTATTTAGGCAATATATAGAACTACTTTTTCATTCTTTTGTTATAAAATTCTGTATCCTCTGAATTTATCATAGAGTTAGGAATGGTGAAAAAAGCAGAAAAGAGAAACCCCTCCAAGATCATGGCAAGAAATCCCTACCACAATGTACTTCCACTTGTGGCTCAATATATAACATTTTGTGTTTCTTAATAAAGCAACTCGACCAATCCAAAGCAAATATGTGGATAATTGTCTTTCGTATTACAATGAAAAATGTCTTTAAATAGATCAATTTAATAGTCTTTAATTGAATCCAAATTTTAATATAGGTCTACAATGTATTCATAAAACAATATACAAAATTCATATATCTAAATTGTTACATTTTTGTGTCATCGCATTAATGTGCATCCAAATAAGGAAAGCGAGAAATGATCAACCAACCTTGATGGATTTGGTCCAAAGTATAATACACGTCGTTTTTAATGATAAAATTAATGTATCAAATTTCATATATCCAGCTCTTTTCAATATTGGGTTATCATTTTCAAGAATTCAAAAACAGACAGACATCATTTCTACAGATTTCGTGCAAAATTTTGTAGGAATCTTCAAACTTGTCGTAAGCCATAATCCTGTTTCATCCCTTTATCTCAGTTCATTCTTTTGAATAATTGTCTGTGTGTTCACAGACAGACAGACAGGCCTAATTCAAAAAATATTTTGCTCTAGGGAAGATCTTAAACTTGAAGATTCATCAAAATCTCGTCGATGAAGTTTTGACTATTATAATACTTTTTGTTTGTTTACTTAGATGCGAGATACTAAATTAAGCCTGTGGTTTTAGATAACTATGGTTGAATTGTATGTTTCGTCTCTAATTTTTTGCTCTTAATTTTCTTTTACTCGTTTATCATTTCATTTTAAATATTCTACATCAAGATACACATTGGAAAAAATGTGATACTTAAGAAATGTTTTTTTTTCAAAAATTAAGAGAAGTATATTTTATATAATAGCATTAAAAAACTATTTTATAATAGCATTAAAAAGCTAAATCAATGAATTGAAAATTGCTATATACATAAAAAGAAATTTTTAACAATGAGGAAAAATTCTCATGAAAAAAAAAAGTTAGATATTTGTGCTTATATTAACTTGTATTCTATCGCAGCAATTGCCAACTTATGAATTCGTCTAAAAAACACAAGGGTGATAGAAAAATGCAAGCTAACATTTTCTGAATAATTTGATGAAATCGTGATTAATGTGTATAAAGGAAATCCATTATTATTGCACAGTGAGTCACTGCAGCCGTGACCGTGGCACAATCTGAAGAAATGAATCGCTCCAATGTCGCGGTGTTTCAACACTTCGGTGATTTTTTTTAATATTTTATTTTATATTTTCATAACAGCAAACGTTACGACAAAGTAATGAGTTGCTTTTCCTTTTTTAAAACCATGTAACCTTTCTAAACAATTTCGAATGTCACATCGGACTTGAAAAATGATACTCATATTACTTTAAGGGCGCTGTTAGGGAATCAAACTCCATTGGTGCCAGAAAGAAATAAAAAAAGATATCCAACTGTCCCAATAACCGACCGTCTGATCCAGACACATGTTCTTAGCAGTTGTGTTCGAATTTCATTTAACGTTGCCTAGGTTACCCATTTGTCACTATCTCGGGGGCCATTTTTTTTTCAACTTCTGCTGTCAGCTTACTATTTTTCTGCCTCTTTTTTAACGATTTTTCTTATTACTTGATATATAATGATGATTTTACTAAACGTTGTTTCGAAATTTCGTGTTTGGAAAATGTGATTCAAGTTTTTTTAGTACTTTCCTTTACTTTAAAATGTTCTCGATAGGTTGCTTTGAAAATTCTCTTCAGTTTAGCTTTATTTGCTGTGCAAGGGAATTATAATGAGATCTAGAAATGATTAATTAAAAAAATAGTATACAGTGAGAAATATCGTTTTACGAACATAATTCGTTCCTAAATTGTACTTTTAGAATGCGAAATATACATTAAACATTTTTTTCATAGAAATCCATGTAAAATAGGACACTGCGTTCAATTAAAAAAGATACTCAAATAAATTTATAATAATGTAATTTGTTATTTATAATGCATGCGTTTTTATTTCCTCGTATACATAGCATTCAGAGAGTATAGTGATTGTCAAAAAATTCGAACTCAAGATTTTGACGAATTTTTACGTTTTAGACCACCATGAAATCGAAAAACACATTTTTGGAAAATGTCCGTCTGTCTGTGACAACTCAAACATGCTTTGAGGTAGACGGTTGAAATTTGGCACAAAACCTTCACACCAAATTTGCAGATTTCTATCAAATTTTGAATAAAATTTGTTTAGAGGAAGTCTGACTGTTCGTTTATAAGCTAACCCGATAACTACAAAACGAAGAGAGCTAGGTAGATAAGTTTTGGTACACAGATTTAACATCTATAGTGTAGACAACTTTCAAATATTAAGACAAAACCGAAAACGGGTTTGACTGTCTGTCGAACAGTACTTTCAGTAATATGTTGACGCGATAGCTCAATAACGCAATGACTTAAATATATCAAATTAGATATAAGATTGTGTAACTGCAAGTGCAATTTTGTGCCAAATCTTTTTTTCAATCGATTTAGGAAAACCTGTCTAAAGCAAGAAATTGAATTTCGGATAATATTAACCGCATGGCAGTTATTTATCACCAAAAAATTTTCCAAGGATTATATGATAGATCCAGTTAAAAAAGTTAAATTAACGTCGAAAATTAATATTATATGCCAATGTTTTGCAAGGCTTTCTCTGTCATAACAAGTGAATTAAATAATATACAAGAAAGTTTTGGGGAGACCACTCCCTCTGGATTTACAAAAAAATGGTCTAAAAGCATTTGTTTTTGATTATGCTTCAAAATTTCGCGAAAATGCGATAAAGTATTATCATTAAATTAATTTGAAGCATGTATAACTTCTGCTCTATTAGGGTGATGTTTCTCAACATACGATGCGCTAATTTTCCATGCTTTCAGCTTCTCCCTTATTTCACTGGGATGTTGTTGTTCTGTTACATTTATTATTTCTTCCTTTCCAAATCTCCTCCGCAACCTTTTGTTGTGACACAGAAACTTCTTCTCTAGCTCATCGATGTCGTTTCAATCCTTTTCTAACCCCAAAATATTAATAGAAACAAAATCTCACCAATTAAGGATTCACAAGCACTTGTTCAAAGTCCCCGGAGTCGTATTCAACAAGGCTGTCCGACTTTCCCTTTCTTTCGAATAGGATTTCTTTCGGTAGCGATTTCATTGCCAACGTTACACAGCCTTGTAATTTCTTCCATGTAGATATAAAAGTTCTCTTCAAATAAGTATTCACTACAGACGAATCCAGTAATGCGATGTCTCCTCGCCGTTCGTTCTGCGAAGCATTGCTTGTTAATTAAGTCAGTATTTTACATTTCGTTCGTCCGTTATACAAATCCCTCGGTAAACAAGATTTGATTGTATAAGTTAATATAGAATAATATCATAGATATAAGGTGTAATCAATTTGAACTGACAGGACTGCAATAAAAAAATGGGGGTACGTTTTGATTTCCATGGCGACCATTATTAAAAGGACGCCAAAAATAACCCCAAAGTGAAAGTGTATATGGTTACTTTTAGTTTGGCTAGTTTTGACAGGTGTTTTTTTTTTAAAATATGATTTGACGGTTTATCGCGGTTGCCGTGGAAATCATGTTGTACGAAGAATTGATTTACCCAAAAATTCGAATATCGAAAAACTGGGTTTAAAAATGAATACAGAACGCGATAACGAAACTTTTACCCTAAAAATTAAAAGAAAAAAATATTTTTAATATTTAACAATGTTGATTGTTAATAAATAAAGGTAAGCAATTTCAATAAATTAAGTAACAATGATTACAATTTGAAAAAAAATTAATTTTATAAATAATAAATTAGTAATTTTAATGATCAAACATTATAATGAACTTTAAATGTAACAATCGTGGAATAAAAGTTCAAAACAAATATAATATACCTACCGTATTACAAGAACGAGAAATTCACATTTTAAGCTGAAATTGTTAAAATGCATACACCAAAACTTGCTTAAAATGGGAATTTATCAAGTTTTTAAAATTGTACATCACGCGGAAATAAAATAGCTAAGATGAACACGGCATTATAATTTTCTCTAGAAATATAGAATTTGTATATCTTTAAACATGAAGGTATATTTAAAATGCATTAATTTAATAATTGGAAGCAATTGGACCGCGGTGGGCTGGTTGTAAGGTCTCGGCTTCGGAACCTGAGGGACTGTCCGAAGAACCGTCGTATAAGCGAAGCTGGTGCACGTTAAATCCTTCTAGGCCAAACGTTCTCCCGCTGGTGTGGTGTGGAAGTTTGGAGAGGTGCGGTTGCAGCTCAAGTGTCGTACTCGTCTTTTGACTGCGGTTTAAAATTACGAGGTTCGCCTCAAAATAGCCCTAGTGTTTCTTTAAAAACGGGACAATATAACTAAACTAAAATTGGAAGCAATTGTAGGAACAATTACTTCCAAGTTTAGTTTAGTTATTTTATTAGTTTAATTACATTAATAGTTTAGTTTATATTATTATTAGTTTAGCTATTTCCTTCGTGTACGTGGTATTTTGAAGAGAATTTATCACAATGGATTACCATCAGCAAAAGTGATAGCCATCTTGCGTTAGCACCCAGTAACTCTGAACGATCGAATAATCGCAATAATGACTCAGAACCTATGGATGTTTCCTAATGGCCATCACTCCTCCTGAAAAGCAAATGTAGAGAAGTTATTTTCATATTTTTTAAACATAATTAATTTTTGTTTATTAACACATTTGCTGCCTGTGCACCCCTATATAATAAGTTGCTTACTTATTTGATCTCTTAATTGTAGTAGAGAATAAAATATCTAATCAGATAGTATGTATGAATCACAAGCGATTCACATGCTGAGCATCGTGTTAAAACAAGGAGATACAAACTAATTATAGGCTTGTTCTACTCGCATCAAATTTTACATTGGCTGAGGACTTTTGCCATCACGCAAATGTGAGTCAAACGGCAGTCAACGTATATTTCATTTTCTTATCTTATCATTTTTGTAACCCTGGGCATGCAATTTTTTTGCATTTGGAGAACTTTTAAAATTTGTAATGTCTGAGATTGCATAGTTCTCGTCTCTTTGTGCAATGTGTGTGTAGGGGGGGGGGGGTAAGGGAATCCGCACTGTACTGCGCATGCACTTCAAAAGAAAATAGTATCTAATTGGAAATGCAGTTCTTAAGAAGATTGTGAAGAAATATATGCATATTTCCTTGTGTTTTTCTTGAAAACTGAAAACGCTGGAAGGGAAATTGTATTAAGTGGTTAACAGATTTAAATATTATACACAAATGTAAATAAATTTGAGATTAATTTATTCCACGAAAACAAATTGCAGCTCGGTAGTGTCTTGATTTTGCATTTATTTTTTTTAAAAATATCAGCTAAATCTATTGATAATTCATTTGAAGATCAGAGATTTAATCTGGATCAAGCATTGACACGAACAGGATGTAAAATAAAAAAGAAATTGTAGATTTATCTGAGAGGCTCCAGTTTTTATATTTAATTGGTTTTATTAATTCTTCTTTAATTTGTTTGCATAGATGTTTTTATTTGATAGCGAAGAAATGTGCAGTTTTCCCCTTGATTTTTTTAGTACTGGTTTCAAAGAATGCATTCTGATTCAAGTTGATAAATATGTTTTAAATCTGATTTGAATTATAATAACTTCTTTAAAAGATTACAGATATTCGTGATCGTTGTATTAAATTTAAGAATTTTCCTGTAAGATGAATCATCATATAACTGTTAAAATCTGTGCACGAAAACCTGATGCCCGATACTTCAAAGTATTATAGATTGAATAATAATCTTCAGTAAAAACTTTTTGAATTTGAATTTTATTAAGCATTTGGTTTTGTGTGATTAATGTTATCGGTTATTTTTTAAAACTTGTCATTTGACGCTCATGACATTGAATTTACAACGCTGGAGTTGGTCTGCTGTTTATGGACTGGGCGTTGCCCAGAAATTCTATTGCATACATTTACGGCAATTTCCTTTGAAGTGGCATCGAAGTAATTCACGTGATTTTGCTATTTATATTATAACGCATGTCACCTACTTTATAACAGCGCATTGTTATATTCTGCTATGTGATTTCATGAGCTTTTTCCGTTTGAGCTGGTCGATGATAGAGTGCAATATTAAATTCGAATTCTTCATTTTTGTCTCGTCAGCATTATTGAACTGCTTTTATAGAATTCATTCACTTAAATAGTCACTTCACTTTAATCGAAAATTGATTGGTTGTTTATGAACACTTCTTTATTCTTAAAAAAAAATTCTAGTGTTAATTATAAAAATGAATGATCCTTTAAAATATTTCTAATAAAATACAGAATTATTAATGCGTTTTATTACGCATTTTTAAATTATTAAAGGTCAAGTTTAATGCGAGTATAACATTTACCTTTCATCTTTAACAAAATATGTAGGTACAATACTACAAAAGATCTTTAGTATTTCTGCACTACTAGTTCTAAAGTCTATCTACTTATTTATACAATAATAGAAAACAGCGGGATGAATTTTAAAGGAAAAATTAACTATATAACTAAATGGAACGATTTACGAATATTATTACGAACATTACGTTACGAATATTATTTTTGATACATCTAGTGAGTTAGTGAAATTACGTTAAGAGAATTTAATGCTTTAGGTCCATATAAATTTGTTGAACAAAGATTATTCTCAATCGTACATATTAACTATCAAATAACAATTAATTAACTGTTTAGTTATAGATATTAATATTAATTAAAAAACAATGCGACTGTGATAAATGAGGAAATTTATATAGTTTTTAATACGAAGACGGATAAAGTTTAATTCGTTTGAAGTTCCATTTTCTTCAAAAAACTAATACATGCTTGAAAATTTTAACGTACGGCATTTACACTTCAATCAAGTTTTATTTTCATCATTTATTTTCGCTATAATTTCTAAATGAAGATATTTAATTTTTTTTGTACAGGTATTTCATATTATCTATGAAATGACAAATCAATACAAAATTCAACAAATTAAAGTAAGTTTTGTGTATTTGATATACTGAAGAGCAACTTTCAAAAGCAATTCAGCGTTTCAATGGATAGTTATATTTTCATTAATTGAATATATCGATTCCCAAGTAGCACATTTTGTTGCAGAATGTTATACAATATTGTGTGATATATATTATATCATTTAATATTCAACAATATTATAAAATATTGCAAATATTGCTTAATACTATACAATATATGTGTGTTTCTAAGGGCAATCAACTTCCATGTTGAATAAAAATCCATTGCGGATTTGTTTCTTATAAATTAAAAAAAAATTATCAACTTTCTGAAAAATATCTCATTAAATAATTTTTAATTTGGCTTTCAGTTTTTTTACAACCAATAATAGTCATAGATGAAATCCCATGCCCCCCCCCCAACAAAAAATAGATAAATTGACTATATGTCTAGAAAAATGAGTGTTGTCAGTCAAAATAAAGGTTTTTAAAATATGGGTGAAATAAAAATATGTGGAGAAATCAGTAATTATTCGATCTTGGAACAGGTGCCATTGAACGACTATTGGAGTTCAAAAAAAGGGTTAACTCTTCTTGGAGACAATTTGTCGACAATGATAACATTCTCACCTTACATCCCATCTATTATCTAAGCAATCGGTTTCCCTGTCAGTTTGCTCTATCTTTTGACAGCTGGCATTCAGCATTCTGCGATAAGAAATTCTCATCTCTTAAGTATCCACTAATGATTTGAGTGCTATTTTCAGCTTTGGGCAACTAGCTTGCTTCTAGATGGCTTGACAACGACAAATAAGGTGTCAAAGCAGATTTTTCGTTAGACTCACCATCTTGCCCTTGGTGATTATCAAGGCTGAGCAATCACCAGAACAGCTAGAAAACAACTTATATAATGTCTTAGATTCGCTATTTTTTTTTGTCCTTGCTCAAAGTCATCTGTTTTTTTCCAGATATTGAAATTTTTTTATTTATGAATGCGAAAAATTTAGTAAACAAAGAAATCGTATAGACCTATGTGATTAAATGGAACGGTCAGTTCAAGCAATTCAACAGTTATTGCTGACATTTTGCTTAATTGCGGTGATAAAAATGCATTGAGTCACAATAAATTTCAAATTATGTAAGAAATAGTATATTATCGGTTAATTGAATCATTCTACTATGTTTATACATTGTAAAAATAACCAATATTAGCAGTAGCGAATTTCAGCCTTGGTAGACTAAGTAGTTGCTTAGGACTGCTGGATGATGGGGTTTAGGTCGCAAATAAAATTTTATTAGTATATTACAAAAGAAATTGCGAAAGATTCTCTAAATTATAAAATATTTTTATAATATTAACACTTTGTCGAGTATAATGGAAAATAACTATTGCATGCAACATATGTCTTTATGCTGTTGTCTCGATATTGTCCTAATGTAAACCCCTGTTATCATAAAATGTTGAACAACATTGTTGCTACGTCTTCGCATCATTGGCCAGTATTCAAAATATCGATCAATACTGGGAAAAAGAATATCGTACAATATCTTGCTACATAGTTATTGCCCTCTTGTGAGCTGTGCTTAATACTGAAGTGTTTATCTGCTTTATGACATTTACGTTGTTATTCGGTGTTTATAAAAATCAAAGTTCTTTTAAATATAATAGTATACAATGTAGATTCCGTACAATCATGGTAAATAAAAACATGTACATTCTCACGAAATTACTCATTAAAAATAATTTAAAATAAATCATCCACATATGCATCGTACATATAATATTAAACGACACACATCCTTAAGATTTCCTCTTATTTTTCGCAAAAAAATGTGATTCTGTGGATATGATTCATTTCAACTTTTATTTGTTCGGATTTTTGAATGAGCAGAAGCCTTTTATAATACTACGGGTTAACATAAATTATCTGCCCAAAAGTTGTAGTCTCTTTTATCCAGTTCGATCAAGAAAAAATAATTGCTATCATTAAGAAACTAATTTCCCTTAGTGTAATTTCTCAATTTAATTTGGGCTTACTGATTGATAATCATTATCATTATTCTTTTGTCTAAGATTTCGAAATGGAACCGAATAATTCTATTCTATTTAACATCATAAAATCCATATATCAGAAATTTGTTTTTTAATAATGAATTTTGTAACACACTAATGAATTATTTATTTAATAATGAGTTTTTTAAAATTTATTCTACTATATTTATATAATACAGTGAAACTTGCAGATTCGACGATTTTAAATTCGAATTCATGATTGTTTAAAAATTGAAACTGTAAAAATGAATTAATTATTAACATTAAAAATTTTTTTCGAAAGCTTTAGGCTTGGGAGATGGTGATAAATAATTTTTAAAGTCCCTTAATTTATTTCGGTCTTATTTTCTATACAATTATTCATTTATATAAACAAACATTTCTCATTTTTTTTAAAAAAAACTATTGATACATTGTTTATGGATTGTCAATTTTATTTTGATGTTTTCCTGTGCTACTGTTATATTAAAAACTATGTATACTTTTGAATTTTGAACTTATTTGTATTTATTAAAGTTATTTTTATCAAAATTATTAGATTTTTAAAATGACATTTATTATTGCTTAATTTAGTTAAAGTTCTTTTTATTCCTTTATGAAATATATATTGTATAGAAAACTACTAATCTTTAAAAATTAATTTTTGTTTATGTTTAGTTTAAAAAATTGTGCTTTTTACTCCATAATATATGAAATATAAAGAAAATATTGTAATTATCGAAAAAGTAAGAAGTCGAGGTTTTGAAAAGTAACCATGTTTCAGGTGTCTCTAAGTCCGAAAGATAAATTTTTTGACTTCATATATGTCTATTTGTGAACAAGGTAACTCAAAAACACTTTGAGCTTGTCGAATGAAATTTAGTATATGAACTTTATACCAGATTTATAGATTTATATCAAATTTTCAATGAAATCCATTCATAAGAAAATTGTCTGTTTTGCCTTCCGAATACAAGTGAACTCGATAACCATAAATGGCTGGATAAATAAAGTTTGGAACATGAGTTTAGTATCTAAATTGTAGATTCTTATAAAATTTTAAATAAATTTTTTGTAAAGGATGAATATCTGATTTTGGTAAATGAATTTTGCTATGTAATTTTGTGACTACAACTGTAACTCTGTCAAATTTTGGTTTCATTCAGGCGGGAAAGGTCTACAAAATGTATATTGCAGTTTCGTGTACATTAATAGCATGTCAGGAATAAATTGTCAAAGATCGCACGATTTAGATTTAGTAAAAACTCCTGATTTAGCCGGAGACCCAGATCGTATTTTTCTCCCATGCCTTGTAAGTAAGGATTGCAATTCCGGTATACCGGGATACCGAATACCGGTATTTTGAGTCATTTTTACAATTTTGTAATACCGGTATTCACAAGTTTAAATACCGTTATTTCGGTATTTACTAGAAATTTTTAAAATTGTCTGAGCTATATATTCAGGGATCGCGAACATAGCAAAATAGTATACGTTTTTGTTTTTATGTCTCTCTAACGGGCGAAATTAATTAACCAAAGGACTTAATTACTTGCTTAAATCTAAATTAGAGAAGCATGGATTATCCCTGAAAGAAGATATTGTATTCATAACCACTGATGGAGTAACAGTTATGAAAAAAGTTGGAAAATTGATTGGTGCAAATCAGCAATTGTGCTATTCACATGGAATTCAATTATGTATTATACAAAAAAAAAAATAAAAAACAGAACAATCCAAATACTGTGAATACAGAAACTTCGGATTCAAACTTTGAAGAGAGTAAGAGTAAGAGTGATATTGATAATGAAGATAATGACAATGTTATTGTTGAAGAAGAAATTGCTAATGAGGATGAAATATTAACCCATCAAGAATTGCTTCCTATAATTTATGAAGTTCGAAAAATTGTTAAGATATTTAAATGTTCCCCTACAAAAAATGATATATTACTAAAATATATACTAACTGAAAATAAAACAGAATATATGATAATATTAGATTCTAAAACACGTTGGAACAGTTTATTCTTAATGATGGAACGATTTTTCAAACTGTGAAATCCAATTTAAAAAGCAATAATCGACTTAAACCTGTAAATTAATTTTCAGATAGTGAATTCGACTTAATATCCAGAACTATATCAGCTCTACTTCCAATAAAACTGACTATTGAAGCTTTATGTCGGAGGGATTCTAATTTATTAACAGCTAATGCAACAATAAATTTCATGTTGCAGTCACTGAAAGAACAGCACACATCACTATCTGAAGAATTACATTGACATTGCACAGAAGGAAGGCATACCGAAATAGAAAATGTCTTATGGTATTTACATAATTATAATGATTTTAAAAATGAAAATGAAAAAGAAGAAATGAAAATAACCAATTCAAATCTGATTAAGTTTATAGTAAATTTTTAAAAATTTTTTTACCCACAAACCTATCCGCATTCAAAAGAATTCGGTACAGTTATCGAAGATTAAGATGGCACTAATGTAGATAGTGAAAAGGAATTGTCTCTTGAACAAAAATTAGAATTAGCGATAAATTAAAAAATAATTTCAACGAACCAAAATACAATACAGAAATCAGCTATATCCAAAACCATTCGACGAGAAATCGATTTATTTGAAGATGAGGGATTTGCAGGTAAATCCTTGGAAAAGGTATATCGCGCATTGCTAACAGTACCACCAACCAGCGTAGATTCCGAAAGAGCGCTTTCGATAGCTGGTAATTTTTACACAAAATTACTTTTCAGGCTTAATGACAATACAATTGATGCATCATGTTTTTTAAGATCACATTTCAAAAATTTGTAATAGTACCACAGAGTGAATAGTGATATTTACACTTTTTTTGTGATTTAAATAAAGATGTTCCTTTACTTTTTTTTGTAATTCTTTATATATTGTTATAATTTATAAGTTACAAATTTTTTTTGCGATATTTATACTCTCTAATAAAACAGGCAAATAAAACAAAGAAACACCTGTGTTTCCTTAATTTTTCTAAAATTTCTAATACCGGTATTGAAACCGGTATTATGATCTAAAAAATACCGAATACCGGTATTGAAATTTTGGTCCGATATTGTAATCCCTACTTGTAAGGTATTTGCGGCCATATCCAAAGGAGACGAAGGGCCGCGGTGGCCTGGTGGTAAGTTCTCGGCTTCGGAACCGGAGGGTTTCAAGTTCGAGACCCGATTCCTATGAAGAACCATCGTGTAAGCGGATCTGGTGCACGCTAAATCGTCCGAGCCAAAAGTCCTTCAGCTGATGTGGTCTGGAGAAGGGGGTGCCAGTTCAGGTGTCGTTCTAGTCATCTGATCGAGGTTCAAAATCACGAGGTCCGTCCCAAAATAGCCCTAGTGTTGCTTTAAAAACCTAGACGTTAACATAACTAAACTAAACCAAACCAAAGGAGACGAGGGCTAACATCTTTGGTCAAGAATATGCGAAAAAGTTTTGGGGAGACCACTCCTGATCTTTATATTTAATTTCCAATTCTGAATTCGAAATGTATATGTCGAATTTTTGTTTCGACCTCTTGAACTTCGAATTATTCAAATTTTATTCTTTAAGAATATATTCTTTTAAAAATTTATTTAAAATAACTTTTTCAAAATTGATTTTATCATCGACTTCCTTCGCCTTAAGCTTAACAATGGATTATATAAGCGATAAAATTTTGATCTTCATTGTGTCTTATTACCGAGACCATCATCACAGGTAAGCCTGGAATATCAATAACAGATCACTTTCCGACAAACAGCACAATTTTTCACCCTCCATAGTTGCGATAAATGCGTTTGTGCAATCGATTGAGGAAACTGTTGGCCATATGACATGACAATAATGCCGAAAATAAGAGGAAGAAAATTCACTTTGTCAAGGTCACATTTTGCAGACTTTTCCTTATTGGTTGTAAAATGCCGCGGATTTTGAGTGAACTTCTGGCATTTTCCTGACAATGGAGATCATTATTTCTTCTATTTTCAGTGAATTACCGTTTGTTACAGATCTAAATTCGGAAAGGTATGATTGTCACGTTTTTGTTAGTAATTGTTAGCCGCTGTATCTATGTATGTGACGGAAAAAGTTATGGAACAAATTATGCTGACTATTTTCAACTTCTGTTGCTTTTAGGATTGTTCTTTTGTATTTTTACATGTCACTCATGCTATAGTTGTGCTATTATTTTATAATAATTTTGGAGAAAGCTCCCAAAATTCATAATGACTACAGTAAAAAGTTTCTTAGTATTTCATTTAAGAGAGCACGGCAAAATATTTATTTGACCAGAACAACATACTGATGATTTTTCGTTCAAAATGTGATAAATTATTTTAACCTATAGTATAATGACGTGGATCTATATTTTAATAGGATTTCGTAGTAGTTTTAATTATTATCTGTATATTCAAAATAATTGAAAAAAATCAAGAATCTGTACCTTAGTCTCAAACGCTGGTTGAATTTTTGCCAATTTTTCGGCAAGTTTTTTTTTTCCAAGTTCATGACTCATAGATAAGTTATCAATGACCATTTGTTTCCTTATTTTTGAGTTAAATATCAGAAAAGATTCTTTCTAAATATATAATAGCACATTTTTTAGTGATACTTTTTTTTATTTAAATTCTTATCATTTGAAAATGGGTTCTTATATTTATACATGAAGAAAGCAATAAATTCAGGATAAAATACAATGATCATTTCTATATTTCTATAAACAACGATACCAGTTCTCGAATTGAACACAAACGTTTGCAATTTCCGGTATTTTCAAAACATGTATCCTAATATGGTATTGTTTGAACACCCTTTTGTGAACGGATTTTTATTTTGCTACGACTTCAAATTCAAAAGATAATTAAGAAAATCATGCATTATTTAATGATAACTGTAAGTTATTCACTAAAAATAGTTATTTACTGCAATTAAACAACATCTTTTAAGCTTTTTAAAAGTTATTAGGCCATTTATTATTATATTATAGATGTTGAACAATCCGGAAGAAGAAGGTTTTGAAGAGTTTCATGAAACCGATGTTTTTTTATGCGAATGTATTTGAGATCACGACTCACTGAGTTTAAGAAGTCTTTTCCTTAACTAATTCTAAACATTTTCTTGGTTAATGTGTGTAATAAACATTTTTCGTGCCTGGAAATAAAGTAATTAACGTTCTTTATATCGTTCCTGTTCGGTAGTTCCACCCTTAGTTTGTTAAATTCAATTAAATTCTTTTTTACAACTGGATACTCGAGAGATGTTTCACGTTTCCCATTCCTTTTCGTTAACTATTTCGTAAGTTAGAATAGTAAAATTTGAATTTCTTTTCATTCCACTGCAATCCTTGGAGATATAAGGAAGTGTACAGTATTTTAATTTGCATCTAGCGCGACAAAGATGATGCCACCATTAAAAAAAATCAAATCATATATTTGGCGTCTCTGCGACGGCGAGGTGATAAAATAGTATTGCGGTATGAAAACGTTTTCTCTCAAGCGAATTTTTAGTAAAAAAATTGATATAATGATTTAATCATTTGAAATCATTTGTAACGGTTTGGTTGGAGAAAAAAATATTTATTGGATTTGGGATGATTTCTGGAACAAAATGGAAATGTTTTGTTTAGAGTTAGATATCATTCCTTCCGAAAGATTTCTAGCACTCGCTTTCTGTTTTAGGTAGATATATGAAAACTACCTATTGCAATGATTCTCATGACAGGATTTCTGGAAAAAATTTTCAGTTCTTCATCGAACATAGTCCTTAGAACTCAAAATCATCTTCGTTAAAAAATTTATATAATAATTTTCTAATTAATTTC
>JAPMOR010021827.1:0-27916 GCA_026543865.1 Argiope aurantia
ATTTTAACTTTGAAGACTGTTTTTTTAAATACAGAATTAAAGTAATTTATAAAACAGTAAAAAAAAATCTGTTATGTATTCCCCAAAAAAAGACTGAAAACACCAAGATCAAATAAACAGACCAAAAAAAAACGACCACCCTTTCAGTGAACTAGATCTCTTGAATGTGCTGAAAAGAAGGAAATTTTTTTGGGGGGGAAATGATTGTAGCAAAGAATGACTCGAATTTTGATGGCTATGATTCTAGGAGATGACGTGATCATAGAAGTCGAGTGCAGATATCAGCTGAAATGTTTATGCCATGAAAAATGCAACGAAGCACAGTACAATCATTTTTCCAAGTTCTTTTGTACAGAAATAGCAGGAGCAACAACTTTGCAGCTTTCGGTCGATTCGAGAAAAGCTCAATATATGCCAAACATTTATACTTTGCATGTTTTCGTTTTGAGAAAAGGGCACTATTCCAATAATTTTTGATCATGTCTTGTATATCCACTTCGCAACTTCCTCTTGGAAATGAACATTCATGCTTCGTTTTATATAGATAAAACTGTATGTTTCCTCCTTCTAATACTTCTTCTTACGGTTGTCCGATTCACAAAGGGTCGTATGAAATCACCCTCCCCGCTTCCTGTTCTGTGCTTTGAAACTTTACGTATTACGTGAGAGCATTGAAATTCAAAGACACAGTCTCACATGTAATTTTGCTCTATCAGTCAATATAATAAGATTTGAATTTTATTTCTTCTATTTCATATGTACTAAAGATAGTTTTATTTTTAATATATATAAAATCTTTTTCAATACAAGCAATCTCGGATGCAATTTTTTGGAAAGAATATCTCTCGTCGAGGCATTCATACCATTGATACAAGGTGGTTGAAATGAAACTGGCTTAGATGTCAGTAACTTCGGTTCTGATGAACAAATCCGAATAAAATTTAAAATATGTATTATGTCAATCATACAACCAAGGCTTATGTCTAAAAATTAAGTGAAAAAATGTGTCAATAGATGGTTCTTTATTGCTAAACCCAAATGCAAGTGAGTAACAATTTCGTGATAAAAGGGATATCTATAATTGGAACAAACTTTTTGGCCACAGTGAACATGTTTCTGAACAAGAGGGAAGGAGCTCTTGAAACATCTTTGAAGGACTGATAGGAAAACTCATTTATCCAAATGAGAGAGAGCTTCGGCAGCACTCTAAGTCTAGCGGCGGTTCAAACTTAATATAAGGATACATGTCCATATATGCAGTTAAAGGTATGATTCGTAAGTTTGAAGAATTTGTCTCTGGATGTTACATTTTTGACGGCGATTGTGGAGGAAACTTTTCGAAATGCATTGGATTTCCATGGAAAGAACGGCCATAGTCCTGGTCTTCCAGGATCAACCGTGCGCAGCATTTGATGAAAAATTCAAAAATTCTATACTTGAAGCAATTCAAACCACAAAATGACTCTGCATGTCGTCATTTTGCATTGTGTTTTGTAACGAGGATGCAAGTAGATGAGTGGTAATCACATATCTTATGGATATATTTCCCATTTGATGGTGCTGTGAAAACACAGAACTGCCACAATAGGAGCTCCACCAATCATCATGCCATGCAACAGCAGCCACTGCATTCCTCGTATCTCTTAATGATGTGGATTCACAGCAAATATCACTTTTAAACCTGCTTCTTCGAAGATGTCCCAGTGGAAAGGTTTTAGGGTGTACAGTCACAAAGGAACAATAGGATAGATTCTTGGAGGACCATGTTGTCCTGGCGTTAAGATATCGAGGCTGTTTGGCTAATACAGTGTTCACGCAATGATGATAACGTTTATAAAGAATATTATTCATGCAAACATGACGAGAGCGCCATCTCGTTACTTTACCACTTGTTTGAACAGCACGTTCAACAGATCTAAATACTAGTGACATCCGACTGCGGGATATTTTTTCAAAGATCATGCTTATCAAGGATGAGTAATTAATAAAGCAGTGTTGGAAGCTAGCATTGTCTGCCATGTCTCCATCATTCCTATTGATATGCTGCATGTGGCCGATGATAACACAGTGTTACACTGTCAGCATATTTATCGACAAGATATACATATAGAGCACAGAGGTGTGTAAATAAATAAATTTTCTGTTAATACTTGATTTTTCTGAATACTTTGCAGTGCCACCTTTTGGTAAAATTTCAAACTATTTTTTCTGACGTAAACCTCGATTTATATAAGGCATATTTCAAATCTTATTTCAATCTGTTCCTCCATATAACCTGCTTATAAGTACCAACGGTTTAATTTTAACCATCTTATATATCTTAATCCAGCTATAGGAATGTCCATCAACTAACATAATTGATTTCTCTATTTATCGCAATGTATTAGAGTATTAGTTGATACTTGCTTTTTTATGAATAATATACATATCGCAAGCATTTCAAAAATTCAAAATATGTGTGCTCTTGCATGCAATAATGGTAATCTTAATTAAGGAATTATAAATTAAGATAAGAATATGTCCATAAATTTCCGGTGTGAATGTAATAATTCTACTTAAGGTGCGAGCGATTTAAGAGAGGGGACAGATATATATCTCTCGCTTATCCTACTAAGATAAGATAGTCATGGGACAAGTGTTGTGACTCTTGCATCTAGTTAGAATGTCAGGAATAGTTTTAATCGTCCATTACGTTTCTATACCTATAGTAATTGCAGATTCATGCAATTGCAGATTCACCTATAGTAATCACATCTGATTGAACTGTTATGTTTGAACTCTTCGGACGTAAGTTGTTCTTATGGAAATTATGAAATTTCATGACCAAAATATTCAAGAGGAAAAAGATATATATCTGTTCTGAGCCTTTTGTTATAATATATTCATAATATAAGCGTTCCAACATTTTCATTTAAATAAAGAGTCATTTTGAACTTAATTTCTCCTGTGGACTTGTGGTGTTTACAGTGATTTTGAAATTTCATGTTAATAAAAAAAGCATTTACTTTTACAGAGAATTGGGTGACATAGATGACACATGGATGGATTGGTCACGGCCATCTCAAGACGAGATTCCGGACTCTGCGTTCGAAAATAGAAGGAAAACGGTATGATTTTTAAGTACTAATTAAACTGACAGCTAACATAGTTCTAATAAGAATCTATTATCGAATAAGAGTCATAGAAGAAGAAACATACATGAAAAATATTCTTAAGCTAAGAGCAAAAATTCCATTTCATTTTATAGAATAGAAATATTCATCATATATGCCAAATTCTAGTTACAGTTAAAAAATGAATTTCTAACTTCAGAAATTTATAAATCTATCCCGGGCTGTTAGACAAATGCATTAGTAATCTTTCTTTATCCCATTTTTGTTTCTTAAAAAATGTCGTGGCATCTTGAAAAATTAAATCCTTGTTTTAAATTTCTTAACACTAGATTTACCAGCCATTTAAATCTATCTATTTCTACCATAACCAGTCAATATGACTGGTGTATAAGAAAAAATGCTCATCGTGATTTCCAGTCTTTATTCATTCTTAAAAAATGGTGAAAAGGGTTTAACAATATTAATTTTTATATAAAAATGGATTTATGGACATCTTCAAATAACAAAACATTTAATTTTTTATAGGCTCACAATTTCTACATATGAAGATTTTGTTACTTGTACACTTTCCGCATAGACTTTTTTTGCATTTATTGCAAATATTTGTAGTCTTGTTGTTATTGCAGTATCCTATTTGACACCATTTGCGTACAGAAACCGTGCCACCTGTAGTTGGTATATCAGCTTCGCATGGTTTAGTCCTTGAAGTCTGATATTCTGAAGCAAGTTCTTCTGCTAATCGAAACAGAAAGTCTTTCCGTGAGATATTTTCTCCTGTTGTGTTTTTGTATAATAGCACTGTTTTCATCATTGCCTTGTGGATCAATTTGTGTATCTAATAATTCACCGTCGCTGTCATATAATTCACTTTCCACATCTGAACAATCCTGAGGTATGCTGGTTGCATTTTCTAAATATGTAGAAACTTTTATTCGTTTTGACATTTTCAGGGGCTGATGATATGCAGGCAGGCTACTTGACGAAGAATATATTTTTGAATATATTCAAATACACATAAATGTTTCTTACCTTCTTACCTGTATGGGTAAAGATGAATGATTACGTTTGGAGATCACTTGGACTAAGTACTCGTAAAAAAATCCTAAAGACACCGTAATCACCTAAATCGGCCCGATAACGATAAAGTATTGAAAAGACGTATGGGCACTATTTGTATTTCCACGGTCTCATGATTCCTTCATAGAAACATTCACCAGTCATTTTGACTGGTACTGGTATAAATAGTTATAACAAAAAAATATATTTGTTTCTAACATATATAAAGTAAAATTAAGTTTATAAAATGTATTCTCTATTTATAGCTACAAAAGTCATAACATCATTTTGGAAAGCAAATGTTTAATGTAGCAGGAATTTTGAATTGAAGTTGCACGACCAGTCAAAATGACTGGTCTGGTAAATCTAGTGCTAATATACTTTCAAGAATCTATAATACAAAGATAAATACATAACTTGATCTCCTCTTTATAAAATTTAGTCCACATATTCAATAATTTGTGATGAAATAAAATAACTCCTCTGAAGTAAGAGAAAGTCCATATCGATAAAAAGTTGGATAACCCTGTGACGTTAAAATCCAACTTTATGACCCGAGATACCAAAATCTCAGGATATGATTTTGTCCTAGAGCAAACGTATGGAAAAAAGCAAGTTGTTTCCCAAAGATACTAGGCTCTTGCTGATTAACTATGGCCAGTTGGGGGGGGGGGGGGGTTCTGTTTCGTCATTCTTATACATCATTTTTATGCAGGGTGGTGCACCTTCTCACTTTGATCGTCGTGGAAAGCAATTGCTACGACAGCATTTCACAGATGTTCGGTGATTAGCTGTCCTGTTTAAATAACATTATCTCATCTTTCGCCGGCTATTCATTGTGGAGTTTCCTGAAGAATAGTATTTACCAACAAAAATCAGCACCTGTGCCAGATATGAAGGACAGCATTTTCAGTGCCGTGTTGTTTTTAATAATCCAGCTTACTCATCTCATCTGTGGAAAATATGCTTCTGCATACATTTTGAACATAAAATGGACATATTCAGCAATTTTTATATCATTTAACATTTATTAAGCATACTAAATATTACAACGCTACCTATTGGCTTATTGTTGCACTATTTTTTTATTTAAAATGTCAAGATCATTTTAATTAACTGTTAATTAAATTTTATCCCATTTAAACCCATAGAATGCACCCTTAGAGCCATTTGACGTGGAAAATTTATTTCTAGCAAAATCTTATATGAAAAAGAGAGAAATTTAATAGTAAAAAAATGATTCAAATAGCTTTTAGCAAATAAATTTCAAATTAATGAATTCCAAATTTGCAATAACATTCTTTGAGAACCATTTACTAGACCATTGATTGTTTATTATAAAATTCATGAGGATTTTGAGTCTTTATCTGGAGAGGTTGTCTGTCTATCTGTATTTTGACGGTGATGGCTTCACAATGTTAGTGAATTGCCTCAGTAAAGCCAATCAGTTTTGCTTGGGAATTGTAAGTTCCATAATTTTTTTTTCATTTATAACACAAAATGCTAAGACAATTTCTTCATCTATCTTTAACCCAACAAAGAAGCTGACATTTGTTAATTGAAATTCTGCTCAGTATCAAGACCTACTTGACTTCCAAAGTTTCAATTTTATCTAAGAAAAATATATAAAACGTTACTCTCTTCAATCTTGCATTCAAGAGAAAAATTGGTAGAATATGCCTTTTAAATACTTCATTCAAAAGTATCAAACCCTCAAACTTTCCTCATAGCAATTTCAATACAAACGTTGGAATTTTAATAGGAATGTTGTTGGAATGTTGGAATTTTAATAGGACCAATCATATTCAGCTATCAAAATAGTAATATACAGCATTGCTGAAACAAATTAGCATGTAGAAATTTTTAACTGATAGGAAACTGATAGAAATGACTGATGTTAAATTATGAGACATATTTTATGTGTATCGCGTCCTTATGAACTTGCACTCATTGAGTTCCCGTTTATACAAAAAGTACAGAGAACATGTTTTATGCTGTTCAAACGAATCTAATGATGTCACGATTTTGTACTAAACTTCTACAAATAAAAGTTCTAACCTTTGAATAGATGTACTGTTTGCAAATCTCGAATCTCAAATGGCAACGACTTGCTTTGGAATACACGCATATATCGCCAGAGGTCGACATCATTTAATTAGAAAAATCATTTGTGAGTTTTTTATTATGTAAATGTGCCATTTAAGATAGTTGTTATTTCATAAATACATATAATGCAAAGAAATTTCACATTTCAAACTATTTATTTTCAAAACGTCTCCCAAATCATGGATATAGAAGAGAAAGCAAATGCGTCCTTTAGTTAATTGAACTAAAATCGAATACCAATGCTCAAGAAAGGTTAAAAGTCCAGTAGGAAATTGAAATTTAACACAGAATTATCATATACAAAAGTATGAAAGAAATGTATAAAAATCCCACCGATGATCTCAATTTGTTTTATCTTCTGGTGAAGTCATAAGTCAATAGGGTTCTTAAAAATATATTATTCATAAGTAAAGCTTCTAAAAATAAAATTACTACTTACTACAGAAAATAGATTTTGAACTATTCTCCAAATGAGTACAATTGCTTAGACTTGATTTGCTACGAGTACTTATAGAACGAGTACGATATTTGTAAATATCCCCTAAGTTACAACTCATGTATGAAATGAATCAGAGGTTAGTAAAGGAAACAGGTAGTGAGAAGTTTTGAATACATGCACCGTTTCAATTAGTAAATGGGGGGGGGAATATATAGTAAATTTTGATTTAAGATAAATAGGCTGGTCTCTTTTAAAAATGCTTTTATTTATTTACTTCGTTCATTGACTAAATTTTAAAAGATTACTTTCATTTTTTTACTAATCGCCATATTTCTGATAAATCAACAAAGATGTCTGAACATGAGCAAGTTGTAATGAAATTTTGGAGCGAGTTGTAACATATTACAACTTGTAAAAATTGTCTTAATTTGTGTCTCATTCGTATAGTGAGATTTTCTGCTTTCAGTTTTTCGATGCATCTCCAAAACTCTGATTTTTTTTTCTAAGTATTCATCTCAGAAAGAGTATAAAAGAAACTCATTTAATAAAAATAGTAATAATAAATCACTAACTCATCTGCCTAGTTAAGAAATGAAAGAAAATGAATATGGCGATATAATAAGAAATAGAAACAAGAATGAAGGATAAGGAAAAGTTTAAGAAACGAATCTCCCTCGCCAAAAAAAGGGGAGAAATTGAAGAGAATTTTGAACATGCATATGGATTACGGAAAAAGAAAAATGGTTTTGCTGAAGGAAGAAAGGTGAGGGCTATTTTGTGATAGATCGCGTCATTTGAACAGCGTCCAGATTATAAGAATGGGCCTTAAGCTGGCGTCTCTTCTTTGCCTTTCACGCCACACCAGGATGGAAATATATTTAATCCTGGCAAATTTAGCATGCAACAAGCTAACTCATACAGTGTTTCTTCGGTGAAAAAGGATTTCAAAATAGGAAACACTTGCACTATATCCTGGCAGTTATAGCGACCGAAAGGTTTGGAAAAATACTTTTTAAAATCAATAAAATTTATGAATGTTTTTTTATTCGTACTATGATTGAATAGTTAAGCTATAAAAGAGCAATTATAACGTAAGGAATAACTGATAATAAAGTAAGAAATTACGAGTACATTTCAAAATATAAACATTTATCTAAAAGTGGTTACAATCAACACCGGTCTGCTTTATTTCACGTGCTTTTTTTTTTTTAGATTTAAGAATACTTGATTTTTGAGACGTGAATCAAAATTATTATACCAAATGTCTAAATTTGCAATATTTTTTTCTTTGGGTAAATCAGTCTTTTTCCTTTTTAATTAAAAATTTTGTTCCTTCGTTTTTATAACTCATTTATTCTAATAAAATTATTCAATAAAAAATTTTTACCTTAATTGTCAAATATATATATCAATACCTAGATATCCTATATTATACATTGGGAAAATATATAATAAAATACAATCCAATATAAATTAAAATACAATGGATATTTCAAACTTTACTTGCATATATAATGTTTGCTACAGAATGCTAAATTCTATATCTTGCTGGTATCATGTGCATTATTTATTACTACCATGATTTTTAGTAACTTATAAATTTTATCCGTTCTCCATTTGTTCCAGATATTGCAAAAGTTACTGGAAAAATTCAACGACTA
Organism: Argiope aurantia; assembly: GCA_026543865.1. Lineage (NCBI taxonomy): Eukaryota > Metazoa > Arthropoda > Arachnida > Araneae > Araneidae > Argiope > Argiope aurantia. Next base: position 8,376 of record JAPMOR010021827.1, read on the forward strand.
TAGTCTGAGGGACGAGGACAACTGACACCGGACTCCGGTCACCAACTTCTCTCTTCACCTGCTTTACCCCTGGTACAGTTTCTCGTGGAAAAAGAAAAGGAAAAACAGCTCCAATGTTTCCCGCACTTCTCATTTTAGAACTAAAGGACAGACAATCTCTTCCCAGCATTCAGATCAACAGTGTAAAAAAAGCACCTGTACAACCCACATTTTCTGATTGGATGGTTCAAAAATAAATAATAAATGATTACTTTTTGAAGTTTGCTTTGTTGCTGCAATTATACCTTTTATTTTTATCATTCCTATTATAACTAAATCCATGGTATAGAAATAGAAAAACCTAAGCAAGAAAAATCAGCAAACAGTTCGCTTGACTAGCCATCCATTTATTCACACCGAGCCACTTCTTATTTTTATACAATTTCCGATCAGCAATTCCATGTCACGGTTATGAATATTTCTTAAAGACAATAAAAATTATTTTCTTCATAAACTACTAATTTCACAAGAAATCGCTGGGTTTCCATGTGATCGTTAAAGTAAATTGGCTCAACTTTTTACTGATCGCTCACACGCCACGTGAACGTCTACTTTTCTTGATTGCCAATCAAACAAGATTTTTTTTTTTTTTTTTGCGTAACAATTAAGTGGGGTTAGGAAGGGGAACCAATCCCGGTAGGCACAGTCTACCAAATACTGCCTGCTAATGTTTTACAAATACCTGCTTACAGTACGCCGAATATTTCCAACATCAAAACAAACCATAATCGACCAAAAGTTTCAGATTCATTTATAAAATAATACGGTCTAAATTTGATATTGGATGCTATGGTTCCGCCGATGAAGCTTAATAAAGAATATATAAATCCATATTCAGATGAAATGTTTTTTTCAAATTAAAAAGTAAACGGAATTTACTTAACGCTGCGTATATGTAAATAAATAGATAACTGCTATCACTAAAGTTGTTATCAATTGAAAAGTATAATTTTAACATCTTCCAGAAATCACCAAAATTTGCATAATGTGTTGTAACCAATTAGTTTTTTTTATTTTATTTATTTCCCATTCCCCACACTGATTAGCTTACCCAAAGGATGTAAGTAAATGAAGTAAGAATATGTAAATACTGGATGCCCTCCAAAAGTGGAACAAACTTTTATTTCATTAAATATTACTTTTAGGCATACACTTCCAATTACAAAGCTCCATTAAATAATGCTCACAGTATAAAAACACTTTTATTTCTGTGAAAGTTAAAAGAGGGAAATTAAAAAATAAAATTCTTAAACGTCTTGTATAAAGCAAAATTGTCTATTGGTGAAATGTTTCTCTTAAATTCATTTATACACACGCGAAGTTTCAAATTTTATCTACAAAATTTGCAGAGATATGCTTTTTTAAATTTAGAAAGACTAATTAAATATTTAGATGAAAATATCATTTCAAAATTGCAAATTTATTCAATACAGAAAGACTGCCACATGCAAATATTTGCCTAGTTGTATAGCAACCAATCATCATGACTTCAAAGAAATTGCTAATTCCAACTAATGTTGCTCATTTAGATTAGTCGATAGTTGCAATATTCGCCTTATAAAAAAGTGGAATAGAAACTTGAGAAATTGAGCATTCAGAGAAGCACAGGTATGTTAAGAAAGGAAATAAAATTATATGCTCGCATCTCTGTGCTTTCTATTAGAATGAAATATTTCAACAACAAAAAAGTTTAAATATTATTGTTGAAAATATTTCAACAATATTGTAGTGTTGTTGAAAATATTTCAACAACACTACTGAAACTTTATGCTGCATGTAATCGTAGTGCCGTTGCAAAAGAGTACACACCTCGGTTTCCGAATCCTTGTCATCCTTCTAGGATCATTTCACAAAATGGTTTAGCGATTACAAATGAAATTATCTTAACTTTCCAGAAGAGAAACGGGATAATAAGCAGAAATCGGTATCTTTGCTTTAAAAAAATACCCTCTTGTTAATATTAAGTACAGTCAGTCCAGAGCTCAACATTCCAAAACGATAATAAAGAGAATATTTCACTTTAATAACTGACATTCATACAATATTCGTGGAGTCCATGGGAGTCCATACAACCGTTACATGGACAATTATACTAGTAACACAGCCTAACCTTTAGACAAAATCTTTTTTTCTTTTTGATGAATTCTGTTTGAACAGAAGAATGATGCTTTATTCAAGATAAAAACACTGATCTACGTTTCTGTCCCTTTTGAAACAAAAAAGAAAAATTCATTTTTTTTACAAGAGACTCATAATCCGTGGCAATATTCTATAAATATGTGATGTGGCATTTTTAGACAATTTTTCATGATTTCTTTGTATATAACAATATTCTGAATGGGGACATATATAATCAGATAGTTTTGGCTAACATTATGGTTGAATTAAGGGATGGATTGGCTTTGGTTTTATACCCTCAGTAAATCTTTGCGACGAATTCGAGAAGCCTGTTTCAAGATCACAATTTATGCGCTCGATATACGTAAATATTGTTAAAAGAATGAAACTTTGTAAAGATGTCGAATATGTTCCTTTTGAACATGTTTTTAACCTTTATTGAGTTGATTATGAATTATAGTAACCTTCTTTTTTTTTAATTTAAGGAAATAAATGAGTAATTAATATCCAAATCTGATCAATATACATTATTAAAATACTATTTTTTCAAAATATGAATAAAATTCTAAAATTTTAATTGGGAAAATAAACTTGTGAGTGAGAACTTTTAAAATTCACAATCAAAAATTGTCAATACAGTCTGCGCGGGTTTATAAATTTGTTGGATTTAAATTCAGATTAAATTATCGGAGAGCCCGTTTTCATGAAAGAACCATCTCCTTCGTGTAAGTGTGACTGTTAAATACCAGTGCCTTTGATGTAAAGCCATGAACTGTGTGAAAGTCTTATGAGAAATAAAGCTTTCTTCTTGCTTGGGTCATGCATGGGACTATTGGTTAGAGAGCCGTCGATTATGGATCCAAGCTCTGATTGGTTGCTGATTGTGGTAAGGATGTGGAGGAGAATGGCTGTTTTATTTCAAGATGATGGAGTGGAATGCATTAAGTTGTTACTAGATGGCGATACTATCAGTTACATGAGATTTTAGGATATTAATTATACAATAGATGGAGTTAGTGGTGTTTTCTGATTTTGTGTTGGAACTAAAGGGTTATTAGGTAAATAAAAAAAGGATTTAAGTGCAATATCTCCAGGTCTTTTAATTATAGGGTTGGGGTCACATTTAGGGATCAGTTTAATAGTCTTATTATCTATGTTACAAGAGATTGCAAGATTTTTTGATAAATTAATTAGTAGAAAGATAATCGAGTGTGGAAAAAGTGGGTTTTGGAAAAATAAGCCAATTTATTTTACACTTTGAAGGGATTATTTCGTATATCGGGCTAGAAGAACAATGCAATATTCCATTTTCTGTATTTTACGACGAAGCTTACCCCAAAATTCTTCATAACAAAGAGCTGAAGAAAGAGAACTCGTTATGATTTTTTGCTGAATACAGTGATTCAGTGTTTATTTTCGTAAAAGAGAGAAAGGAGAAATAAACTCCCGCAATGATCGCGTATTGTTAAAATTCCTACTTCCTTGTATAATACCTCACAAAGATAGCTATTAATAGAGTCGGGAAAGGAGTCGTATTCAACAAGAAAAGTGTTTTGGGGGCTGATAAGTCATTTACAGCTCTTTCGGCTTGAACGGGAGGATTCCTTGGCCCACTTGGCTCGTTTGGCTCCGAAACGCTCGAAAACGCCCACTCCCATCCTCCCACTTCGCCCTTCAGACGAAAACCGAGCAAACGATCTCGAACGACTTTTTGCTAGACAGGTGACACTTTCCTGCATTTTGGAATTCCTTCGAAGATGAGAGGACGCGAAATTATCGTTTGGAGGACCCCGAGGAGGTCATGGGTTACCATGGAATCGAAGGCCCTGCCCGTTCTGGTGCAGGTAGACTTCGAAGTATTCGGAGACTTGCAAGGTAATTTGATATTGCTGTTTTTAGAAATTCTATCGCCTTTTATGAATGGTTGCAATCTGGCAATGCAAACGAATCTTCATTGTTACACAAAAAGTAATAATATATTAGAATTCGAAAATTTTATAACCTAAGCAAAAATTCGTTTTATCCAAACATTTCAAATAACACAAATTTTTATTTTAAAAGGAATAACTCAAGAACTGACAATTTTATGTTTAAAATGATAATAAATATTTACTAATATTAATAAAAATTAATGTTAAATATTCATCAATATAATTAAAAATGCATAGCAGATAATTAAACAGGAAACTATTTTAATGAATTAAAATGATAACATAGCGATTTTTCAAACAATTATGGGTTTTAAAAATAATAATTTTAATAAATAAATTATTGTAATTAAGGGATAATATACAACGAAAACCACATTTGTACAATTTAACATCAAAATTAGAAATGCAAATCACTTCTTCGAACATTTTTTTAGAATTAGAACTTTTTATTACATTTTTGATAGATTACTTTTCTACGAATTATGGATTAGACTTCGTGAACACAAGATATAAATGTATTAAAATTTAAAAAAAAACAATTTAGAAATAAATAAAATATATAAGTTCCTGCTTTGACTTCGAATTAAAATAATAATTTCTAGTTACAAATAATATTTTGACATTCTGTTAATAGAAAATTCAAAAGATACGAATATATACGAATACGAATATATATACGAATATATTCGAATCAGCTAAATTCTACTATCTATAAAAATAATTTTGAAAAATGCAACAATTTTTCCCAAAGAACTAAGAAAATTTAACATGAATTTATTAATGTCTTGGTGTCATATTCCGAAGAAAAATATTTAAAAAAAATTTCTATATTTTTATAAATATTTAAATTACAGCATCAAAATCTATCCCAAAGAGCACGCAATTTACAAACAATCCTAAAGCAAAAGGTATTTGGGAGTTAGAGACTAAAACGGATTGATGTTGTTAATGTTAAATGAGGAAAAAAAAGCGTTCGATTAATCTGTTCCGTTCGATCCGTAATTAACATCTACCACACTATATAGCATTACTTGTGTCACATTTCAGCTATATAAACAGCGTGCGTATTTTTTTTAGCAATAATATTGTTTGCAACTGTAAGTTTTTAATTAAGATCACTTGAGATTTCATTTATTGTGTTTGGAGGGAGAAGGAAAGAAATAAATAAAATTTCAAGGTCCATCCCAAAACAACTGTTGTAGCTACGAAAAAGAACATTGTTAACGATAAAGAATTCACACACAGACCCTCCCCACTTTTACACACACGCACATCTGACTCGGAATGAGAATAAACCAAATCACTGTGGATAATAATATGAGCACTATGTAACAAGGGAAGTATGTCCAGTCATTGGCGTAAGGTTCGTTGTCCAAGCAACATTACCGTAATTCTTCCCTCCAGAGAAGAGAGAACCTATTTATTATTCAGTCCTTTATTTGGGGGGCCCTCCAAACAAACAAGAGGCGGAACATTAATGAAATTAAACTATAAAGGATACTACCTCGTTATTTCCTCGTCTAATTCTGATAAGGCGATGAATTCCCTTACTTTGTCAACTAATCTTTGCCAAAATAATTCTGGAAACGTACAACTAAACATTACTGAAATAATAAGTCATATTATCAAGAATATAACTGAATTCCAAAGGCCAACACAGTAACTTACGTAACAACTAGTAAAAAATATACTTCTACATCTGTTTGATATCTTGTCGATTCATTTCATTTATTGATGTTAAGTATTGGGAAAAAGAAGAAATACTTATTATAGAACAAGGGTAATTTGAATTCTTTAAATTCCCTTTTTTGGATTCTTCGAATATATTTTTACCGATCACTTAAATAACGTCTTTACAAAAGCTTAAAATATCGTCTATAATTAGAGTGTCAGATAAACTGACATTATTCCAAGAATGTGGTTTACGAATTCAGGGAAATTTGAAACATCAAAATTCTTCAAACTCACGGGTTTGAATTTTTTAACAATTATATTCTTTTCTTTGTATATTTGGCATGCAAGAAAATAAAAAGATTTTTTTAGACAATAGAATATTTAATATGTATTAGTAATCGCAGAATTACTTTATAATTTCAAATAAATAATTTAGAAAAAGGAAAAAACGAAGTCACAAAGTCACAATTTAAAATCTACTCTCTATTAACCGAGATTTCGATTATCCAAGTTCATGACGATATCTATCAGTTGAAATGTTCGAGGTTTCATTTCATTTGAGTTTTAAGTGGAATAAGTCTACTATAATAATATTTTAGAATCTCCGATAAATGCAATGCTTTGGGGATCTTTAATAACCTAAAATAATACTGCGTGATTTTATTTTTAAAAATCTATTTGTTACACGATCCGGTTAACTCTTACTAGTCTAATATCTTTAAACGAGCATTTCTTGATAATTTTATTTATTTCATGTACCTCGGAAACGGCTCTAACGATTTGAATCAAAGTTTATATTTAGATAAGGTTTTGTTTTTCAAGTTTGTTTATATATCCGTCTTTCCTGGGGGAAAAAAACGATTTTACATACAATTTTCTTTAATAACTATTAGGGCCTTTTTCTATCTGCCATTATGCCGACAATATCATACAGAGCCATCTTGGACCCGATTTCACCATGATGAAACTGAGTGTAAGTTCAAAAATATAAGTAATAATAGATAAACTGTAAAATGAATGCTGTAATATAGCAGATTGCTTCGAATAGCATGCTAAACTAAGTGCATTCATGATTTTTTTTTTATTTAAATGACTAGTTTATATATAGGTAAGATTGGAAAAAATTCATATGTATTAGTATGTGATTCGTATCTAAACAATTTTTCTAAAGAAACACGAGTTAAATAAATAAATAAATAAAAAACTTGCCAAGTGAAGCTCGGTTTTCCAGATTTCAATCATTATTTAAGAAATCTTAAATAAATTTACATCTTAATACATTCTGCCTAATCAAAAATTGCTACTTGGTGCTTAAGTGCATTGTACTTCCTTTTAATATTCAAATTCAAAGCAATGATAATAAAAACAATCGTATTTTGAGTTGTTCGAAAAAAGAATACAAAAATTATTTCAATTTTAAACATCCTAACGCATTGTAGACAATATTGTGAAGAAACATAAGTCTGCGGTGCACGTTTGCTGCTATTTTTGTAAAAACGAAAGGCCGTTTGTTTGAACCACTGAAATTGCATTCAGTTTTTAAGAAAAGTCTGTTTGCTATTTTAAGAAAATGAGTAAAAACTCGAAATCTTTTTTTTATTTGTTAGTTTTCAAAATAAGATGTCAGCTAGATAAACTAGGAAATCTCACTTTCTTTCAGGCTGACAAGTACAGTAGTGATCAAAATGGCGGATTTTTTTTCTTTCGCAATTTTTGTTTTCCTGATGTATTATACCATTTCCCCATAATATAAGTGTTTTTATGTCACTCTAAAAGTAATGTTAAAATGAACTGATCATTATATATTTAAAAATAAAAACAGAATAATTAATGAATCTAAAGTCGGAAATAATCGCAAGTGAAATTATTTGTATTTTTTTGGAATATTTAACAGATTTATCATAAAGACACAGCGACATCTTGGCACGTACACATGTAGTTTGCATCTCTCGCCCAGTCTGCAACATACAGGGTGGTCAAAATTAAACTTCCCCCATAAACAGCATCCTACAACGCAAACGGGGGATCGGATTGCAATGCAATTTCGGATTGCAATGCAATAGACTATACACGAGATGATCACGCGAAATTTCGAAAAAAAAAAGAATTTTTAGTTCCAAAATGTCCACCAAAGAGCACCTTTTCTTGAAAAAACTTAATTTTAGCACAATAAACGACCAAACCAGAATACAGAAACAATATTGACAAGTTTTTGATCACCTTGTCATCGAACCACGTTAAGTAAAGATAAGGAAAAAATAACAGTACGCTGTTTGAGAGAAAAAAAATTTCAGTTTGCAGAAACAAGAACAGATTAGAATGAAATTGCACATGAGGGGGCAGTTGTTAATCATGTCCAGGATGATCTAGGGAAAGATGTCCATGTGACCACCCTCATTCTCCTGCAACATTTCAAGTCGATGGACAGTGTATTCAACAGCAGAATATAACTGATCCGTTGTGATGCTTCGCACATGAAGCGTTATGGAATTCTTTAAGTCATTCGACGTCGCAACAAGATACCGTCATCATTACAGCCGGAAACATCGACATGAAACAGGACAACGACTGCAAACGTTTCTTATCCTAGCCTGCTTTGTATAAAGCTTCCTCTTCTTCACAAGCATGCAAGTCTCGCCATTTATTTTTTTCATAGAATTGACAGTTTTTCCCGTTTTTACATTTTATTACTCATAATTCCTGTTCTGAGTTCTTAATATTGTTTCTGTATTCTGTTTTGGTCGTTTATTATGTGTTTATTTAATGTTTTTTTTTCAGAAAAGACGCTTTCTAGGTGGACATTTTGGAACTTTTATTTCGAAATTCCGTGAGCGCATATCGTGTATAATTTATATACCAAATTTCGTTGCAATCCGTTCACCCGTTTGAGTTGTAGGATGCTATTTACTTTTATTATTAACCATTTTAGTAACCGTTTAAATTTACTCTTAGTTAAAGTAATGATAAAGTGCCCGCTAAAATATTCTCAATACCGACGAAACATACGCTTGTATAAATCTATTACCACGTTAAAAATAAATAAATAAACAACAGCGATAGTGTGATCCGTAATTATCTTAAGTTAAAAGAATATCTACAACTCGACTGTTACTTTTTTGGAAACCGTCCAGGTACTACGCGAAAAGTATTTATAAAGTCGGTTTTCCGGGATTTGCTTTTGTCAAACTCAAGCAGTCTCTCTGAAAATAAGTAACCACGACGTTCTTTTTACACAACCAATGCAGGCGGAGGAAATGAATCATGTCAATTTCTGCTCATTTCTAATTCAGAGTACAAGTACGAATGATTGACTTTCCAACGATGTGAATTTATCCTCATCTCCAACTCCATAAAGAATTAGATTTTCATGGTCAAAAAATTCACGTAATCAATTCTTATAACTGCTTAAGTTTGAAATACCTATTAAAAAAGTGGGAATGTTCTTTTCTCGTTTGTCTTGCATACGAATGTCAAAATGTATTGTATTGAGAAGGAAAAGAAATGTGAATTTCTATCTCTCTTTTCGGCAGGTTAGGTCTAAAATTTGATTTCGACCTATAACTTTGGTGTCAAGATCGTATAACAAATCATGCTTCTTATGTTCGCAAACACATAAAAAGGCGGGAAAAGTAGTGGGCACGCAATCAGTTGATGGATATAGAAGAAAATTTAACTGATCTGCAATTTTAATATAACAATTATGTACTAAAATTATTCTATATAGCTTACTACATTTTTGAATTATTACTGTGATAATTCGAAAAAATAAAAGCACATTCTGTAAGTATCGATTAATTATGGTTACGATCATGAAGTTGTACTCGATACATAATATTTATGTATATTAATTATTTCTTACTCTCATTTTTCCTACCTTGTTTTTTAATGTCCTGTATGCGAAGCATTCAAAAAGTATTGTATTCGCCATGAAAACTGAAACTCGGGATTTTGATGAAATGCCACATTTCATTCCTCTTTCGCTCCAAAAACACATTTTTTTTAATATGTCTGTTTGTGAACATGATAACATAAAATCACATTGAGCAAGGTAGACGAAATTTGGTAGGTGATTTATTTCACTCCAAATTTGCAGGTTGCTTCAAAAGTTTCAGCTGAAACCTATCTATCGGAAATTTGTCTTTCCGTTCGTCGATATAAATGTAAAAATGATAAGTCAGCCAACAAAAATGAACTACCCAAAACTTTCTTGTATGTACTCTAATGAAAGTGATATTCCCTTCCACCGAGAAAAAATTGTGTCGAGACCCAAAATGAGCTTCATTGCACTGGCGAACAATAATTATGAAATATTGATCTTTGGCGTTAATCTGAAATTTTTGCTGAGTTTATCGAGTGATCCTCGGCGACAGTTTTGACACTAAATACCTGGTATTCGATTAATTAACCAGTACTCAAGCACACAGCTTCTAGAAGCCATCTTAAAAGTATTCTAAATAAATTGAGTCTAAAACGATAGCAAGAAGATTGGGACAATGGTTCAACTGGCAGAAACATCTATCAAATCATCTCCAAAGTTTCTTTTAACCCATCATCTTGGAACAGGTTTGACATTATCTTTGAAACTGGCTATGGCCCTTTCCTTTCATATTTCAAGCAATTCAATAATAAAGGATCTGATCACAGTGGCTCTTGTGAAGTAGGCGATCCCCTTCATTATGCCACTAGCTGCCTTCTCACCACATCTTTCCATTTCAAAGACACAAGACCACGACCTTGAAAATATCTGGTGGACCAATGTTATGGAAAACAAGATGTCCAAGGTCAAAATTAGAAATCTTGTGCTGTTCCTACAAGAGAATGAGGAATGGATCTCCCCAGACCCAAGCCCTGTATAAATTTTCGTCTCGTATCTCAATCAAGCTCTTCTCCAGAATATATTAACTTCAATAGATTTCATCTACTCATACACCCCACTGAACACCCTCTTCATCATCAACCAATATTGTATATAGTAACTTTATCTGTGCACCGTATGTGTAAACTAAATTTTTAAATTTTTTTTCTTAGTAAATATTTCCACGTATATCCTTTCAACCGACAGGGAATCCTAGAGATTCAAGTTCGGGGATATTCTCTGGTGAAAGAAAGAAAGTACTCAAGCATCGAATTTATATTTTGGACGCCTTTTTTGTTACAGATTTAAACCAAAATCTGACATAAAGCGCCAACTTTAGCGATAAAATCACACACCAAATTTCATTTATTTCGGTCATTGCTTTTCGGGATCAGATCAGTGCTTTTACATGCATGCAAAAGTCCTAACCGACAAACAGTCAATTCTTTGTCAGACTTGTTTCAAAATTCGCTACAGACTACATTTTAGATGCTAAACTTGAGTACTAATTTTTTTTTTTCTTTTCTCTCACCGGCTCTTTACCTTTTGCAGTTATCGAATACACGTGTACAGCTCGACACAATAGACTTCCTTTGAATGAAGTTCGTTGAAAATTTTATTGAAATTACATGCTTGGTGTAAAATCTGTATACCAGATTTCATCTATAAGTTCGAAGCATATTGGAATGATCGTTTCACAGACAAACGGTTATAATTCCAAAAATATGCTTTTAGGATTCGGAGTATCTATAAGGTGGAAATTCATCAAATTCACGAGTTCGAATTTTTTGACGATTACCGTGCCTTCTCTTTGTATACTTCGCATATGAGAAAGGAAAAACGCAAATAGTTAGAAATATAAAATTATCATTAAAATTGTAGAATTATACCACACATTTGTTCCCTACAGTCAAAGAATTGGTCGCCAGCGTATAACCACATAGACAAAGAAACCACATAAGTATAACCACATATACAATTGAAATTTTTATCCATTATCAAAGTATTAAACAAATTATTGGAGAAAAAAGTTGCCCAGATCCATATTCAGTTGTGGGTTGTTGTTTTTTTCATTGCACTATGAAGTACAATACGCATTACACTGAATTACTATACTAGAAAGGCGAGATAAGAATATTTCCGCTGATTCGACTTCGTATTTTTAACATTTTCCGGCAAAAATTACCGAAATTATAATTTTAGTAATAAAATTACACCGTTCTGACACCATTTTCTGATTTGAAATTTTATTTTGACTATTGTGTTCCTGTATTCCCTAATTTCCAAATTTTTGTTTAAGTATATATTCTAACTATACCCATTAACAAATGTATTGTATCACTTGCTGAAGGTAAAATGGGCATGGAAATAAATGCAATTCCTTGGGCAATAAAACCTTACATGATAAATAACAAATGTGTTGGTTAATTTAATATTTGTATTACTCTTTGTGAAAGTACGCTAAAATTAGTATCGTAATAACCAAATAGCTAACTACCAAATTTTGCAAATGTAAAAAGACACGTCATGTAGCTTTAACATCACGTGAGTTTATTCAATTAAAAGTGCAAGTAATATTTTCTTTTATCACGAATGGCAACATGCAAGTTAAAATATTCCTTTCAATATGGTTCTTTTTCCTGTAGTTTCAAAACATACTCGTTAAATCTATAAATAAAATAAGAAAGTAAAAGTGAACAATTTTTGAATTTTAACTTCAAATTTAAAAATAAAGCGTGCATTAAAAACCATTTCCTGTTTACTTACTATTTCAATGATCGTGCAAAAAAAATTTGTATCTAAGAAATTTGACAAAGATGTGTTCACGTGTTAAGAGAACAAACCAGTTTCTGGCGGGAAGTCAGCATTTTCTCCTCTCGTTCACTTTTTTCACACTTGGACCACTATCAATTCTGCCTTTCTGCCAAATCAATGAATCATTTGAGGAGAATTTTAAATACACGCATTAAAATAAAACAAGATCTTTCATTGAATTGTATCCTTCACCTTGTCTTTGACATCGTAAAATGTGATTCTTTCAGTATTCTTTTTCAGTTCTCATTCGTAAACAAATTGAAACCATACTATTTTTGGAACTAGAATTTCTTCAAGAGAACAATAGATGATTTTGCACTTCAGAAATGTCAAATAATTATGATTTTCCCGCGATATTAGCAAACGATAATCGTAGAACACAATTCTGTAAGCAAACATCATTGCATAATTTGTTCATTTCATTTAGATATATTTATATATAAATCTACGCTGTTGCTTACTGTTCTAGCAAATTTTCAAAGGGTTGTTGACATTCAATGGAAGTGTTATCTAAACACTTAATACGAAAAGGAGCTAAAGCCACTCAAGAAATTGTGGTTAAATATATCTTTCACCGAAGGTGCCTATTTTTATGACCTATGGAAAATTTTATGAAAGTGCCTTACCTTTTTTTTTTTATCTGGATCGTTGATAATATAAATTATTTTTGGTGAGTAAAAAAAATAAAAATAATATAAAAATCTTTTTTTAATAAAAAAAATTAAATCTTTAATTGTAAATACATATTCAAATTTATATATATCAATAAATAAAAATGAAATATTTAAGTAGTTTATATGCAACAGAAATTCAAACAGCTACATATATGTATATTCTTCAAATTTTATTCGCCAATACCATGAGATATAAGGAAGGTTTTAGTGAAGGTGTTGTAACAAATATTTTAATTTAATTCGTTAACTAAAAGCTCTATTTCTGACTGTAATAAAGATTATTTTGTCTGTAGTGTTGCCACTTTTATTGAATGAAAATAATGCCTATACTTGAAGACATTTTATTTATTATATTTGGAGTTTCCATTGGCAATATTTAATTAAATTTCTTGTCATTCATGAAAAATTATTAATAACTCATTTAGAAGTTGGCTTTCGCTAGATTTAAAGAATCTTTTACAGTTTTATGTACTTTTTTGAGAAGCTACTAGATTTTAAATGGTTTCTCTTTTACCTTAGACATAAAGTTGCAAAAGATAAGAGATAATAATATTTCATATAAAATGTTTTTATAATAAAAATATTATATATATATTTAAAGAGAATATATATATTTCATGAAAGAAACTTTAATAAATCAGCGATTATTAATATTATGTAATCGATATTGATCATGATTCCTTCTTCCATTTGCTTTCTCTTTACTATTAGAATTTCTTTATCAAGATAGCATTTTTTTTTTTTTTGACAATCGCTTGACTACTGTTTAGATTGCATTTCTTCAACTTATAGAAAATTTTAGCTCACAATCCAAACTTGTAGCTCTTAATAGCAATGCCACTTGCCTCTGAAGAAAGCAAAGTTTCCCAACATTTATTGGATCACCTGCTATAGTGGTTTTATTCAAAATATTACCGATGTATTTTTTATGCTGTTCTAACATGAAAGGCTTGTTCTTTTTGTGTATACTAAATTTTATATCAGATGTAATATTTAAATCTACAAAAAGAACTTTTATTACAAAACAGATTTTGAAAAATTTCGTCGTCGAAAATGTCCTGATTCCTTTAAGATCTTCGAATCCTTTGATTCCATTAAACCCTCTTAACTTCATCAAAAATTATCACGGAACTTAAAAGCAATAACCCTTTTTAGATTCATTTTATATCTTTCACTTAAAAGAAGAAAACTTAAATTCGAAAATGTCCTCCTACTCTCCTGTTTAAAAGACTTCAAATCTGTGAGGCGTAAATTCACAATCACAGTTACAATATTTACCATTGGAGAGAGCATTCAGAATATATTTTAATGCAGCCATTGTTCTATTGATTAAAAGGAAATGACTCTACATATGTCAACTTCAAATCTTTCTGTAAAATTTCAGTTCCCATTCTAACGATAGATTCACTGTACTATAATATTATGCTCATTCTGTTTTCAATTTTTGTTATTGACTTTTATTTCTTTCTTTATAGGTGTGAATTTCGTTCAGGTATGTAATATTTGAATTCTTATCTTCATTAAAAGATACGGGTAAGCATTGAACATGTTTCAACAGCTAAATTATTTTCTGAACTTCATATTAAAAGCATGCATCTAAGACATTAATGCCACTGATAATATTAATCATCAGATCAAATGGATTGCAACTTATCAAATCGCAGTTCTATTCCCCAGTAACAAGAATTTTGGCAATTGGCGGCCTTTTTCTTTACGCCAATTGTCGTCCTATTAAATTTTTTTAAAGTTAAATAAACACACTTCTATGTTGAATTTGCGTCACCGTTCAAGACGGTCAAGATCTTTGGCTACGTCCTTCTTTAGGCCAATGCTATCATGTTCTTTCGGTGTTACTTTCATGATGAAAATCGAAAAAGAAATAATATACTACTATATTCACAAGGTTTCGGGACATTAAAATTGTTGTTTTGTTAGTTTTTTTTTTAATTTTCCTAATTTAAATATATTTTACCATTTCTTGCAGAACAAACGAAGAATATAATGTAATTGATCAATGAGATAATTTCATTCAAATATAACGCATGCGATAAGCTCGTAGTTGCAGGTTGTTGAGTATTCTTAACTAAACCTAAACACAAAGTAATTAAATAAAAGCTTTAACGAAGGAGCTCAAAAAACATACTTTACAGTTTACTGTCTCCTTTTCAGAGAGGAAAGCAAATCAAAAATAGCATAAGAAGCTACAACCAATTGAATATTGTTGTAATACTGGCTGAAAAAAAATATGTGTGAGCGACTGATTATTTGCATATTCAAGAAGGCATTGAAAACTTCCCTTCGTATGAAAAACTCAATTGTAATATTTCTTCTCCGAAGCATCCAGGTTCACAATTTCTTTTTTGTATCAAGTTGCCTGTCAAAACATCACATTCCAGTTCTTCCACAACTCGCTTGCTTCCCATTCCTTCTTATTCCTTTTTTTTCCCCCTCTAAAAAGTTTTGTTTAACAGGTGACAATTTTCAAGTTCTAAAAAAGTACAACGACAAAAACCTTGGAAGTAGCAAAAGGAGGCTTGTAATCCGCACTTATATCATTGAATGTCTATGACAAAAAAGTATAGAATCGTTAGAATCGTACAGGATAGTTACTTTGAAAGAAACACCAAATAGGCTTATTCAGCATTCAAATTACCGTAATAAAATAAATTTCCAAACTTTTTTGTACCAGCTTATGAAAAATTATATCCTGAGATTCAGAATGTACCAATTAAACAATTTAATAGAGTTACCATGGGACGAATTTTGAATAAATTAAATATTTTAGAAATTAGAATTAATTGCAAAGCATTCTTTAAAATTTTTTAAGGAAATCTGAATTTTCTAATCCTAAACATTTTAGCATGATCATTTTTAGGGTTGATATTTCTGTCTTTATTTTACTTTTAAAAATTTACTGATAATTATAGCAATGATAACATACACACAAAATATGTAATAACCACTCAAAAGTGTATAGGCAACAACTAAAAGAATGAAAAATTATATCATAAACTATATTTAGAAATGTCTTTAAAAATTATTAAAACTAAAGAAAAATTGTCGCTAAAATAAATTTAATATCACTGGATTTTTTTTAAAGTGGAGATTGCTTTTGTAAAAATTGTTTTTGCTTAGAAATATGTTCTTTCTGTTGAGAAAAATATCAAAATTCGATAAATTTTGAATTAAAATTCTGAAAACTCTCGCTAGAAAGCAGCCATTATCCAAAAAATAAATGCCTACCAATTTTATTCGCTCTAGATCCATCACTCTGTTCTCTAAAAGTTTTGAACAATTTTTCTAAGCGTATGCTGCTTCACATAATTTACCGATAGTACATACTACTTACAAATATTATCACATAAAAAATAGATATTAACAGAGTAAACCGAGAGTTTCTTCCAGAAAATTGCACTGACATTCTTAAATCTTTCAGCACGCCAAGGCACTGGCTGACCGAATAGGAGTGAGAGGTTGGATCAAGCTGACTTTCTACGGAACGGCCATTGGTCAGATTCAAGGTGAAAAGGACAAAGTTGATGAGATGTAAGTAAAATTAAACAACACGTATAAACCAGTCTCATATGGGGAAAATTATTAAAAAATTTCGCATTTATTATCAGCATTTAAGATTAGCTTTGCAAAGATCTTCATTGGAGAGCATAAAGAAGTATCTCAAAACATGCATGTTGCAAGAAGATTATCGTCAGAATTAAAACAAAAAAAGGATATATCTTATATAACAACAAGTAAATGGAACCTTATATCTTTATTCATTTGAATTATTTCTGGGTCTCTTGGAAAGTACTCGACATTGTTATCTAGAAGATAAACTTAACAATAGACCTAAGAAATACTGCAATGGAAGATATCCAATAACATGTCACGGGATATCCGTCCAGTACGCATTCGGTGATAACTCCAACAAGCTCGATAACGGATAATGATAATTTTTTCCACAAGAAAGAGCGAAAAAAAATTACAAAACACGATAAAAGTGTACACAAAAATCAGCATTTGTGAAAACCAATAACACAAAACAGCAAATCGTTATTAATCAACCGCAACAACACAAAGCGCTAAGAGAGACATCGTGAAAGATCAACACCCCAAAAAGAGAGTTCTACCAACTATTACTGTCATAAGTGCACCTCCTCCCTTAGTTCTCCCATGACAGGGCTCACGGGAGAAAACAGGAGGGAATGCTCAAAAAAATGATAAAAGATGGTGAATTTCGAACCATAATAGAAATACCCTCACGATTTCCGCATATTCGAGAAACTTCAATTTTGTCGACAAAAGGTTGCCAAGTTTGGCATTAAGACCGGATGTCACTGACTTGATATCAATGTAGCATTCTTTAGAGCTTTTGCAAAACTTTTTTTCCTCATTATAAGAAAAACTGCGTAGGGAAGCAATATTACAGAATTCAAAGAAAAAATTTAAAAATTTAATTTTTTTTTATTTTTTTATTTTTGCAGGAATTTGAAAAATGTAATAATTTTTTCTAGAAAATAAAATATTTTTATTTATTTTAGTAACGTGAATTCAAAAATTAATTTAAAATTAATCAAAAAATAGATTGGCAATTTATATTGAAAAGAAAAGAAGAAGAAGAAAAAAAAACACTGAAACAAGCATGCGTATTGAAACAGCGCTTATACAAACAATCAGCATAACGCGATACAGGCGGCAACTTCTATATAAGATAATAGGTGCTTAATCGCTTCCTCATAATACAATAGCAAGTTATCTAACTTAAGTAACTTATAAAATGACATTATATTCTGCGCATGAGAGATGGGATATAACCTCCCCCGGGTAGCGAGGAAGTTCACATTTTTATTGTACGTCCAATTCGAAAGTATATCTGAATAGCAGGAATTCGATGAAACATAAAATCTCCAACATCGATGTGACTGGAAAAAGGCATTGAACGAATGGAACCATTGACGACTGTCGCGAATCCTTAAAGGAGATAGAAGAGCAACACTTCCTCAAATTGCCACGGATTTCAAGGCTGAGACATTAAGAAATGTCAGCATGCCTACTTTTAACGAACTATCATTATTTTCTGAGCCAGAGGCCTACTCGTGTTCTATTACTTCTCTCTTGGGCCCGCAAACGCCGCTACTACTGATGATGATGGAAACCTGCTGCCTGGTCTTACAAGTCCTGTCTCCAACTATATTGGATGAACGAACGTGTATGGGAGCGAAGAAATTTTTATGAACCCTATATGTCAACAGGATTCAATTTGGTGAAATCTGTCGTGCTATGGGACTTCTAATATATCTAGAGATGACTCTGACAGGAACCGAAACTACTGATTTAATCACCTACATCCATTCGTATACATTATGATGGATCTGTAGAATTCCAACTGAACAATGCGACACTCCACCAAGCAGTTCCAGGAACACTCTTCTTACTTTAGACACTTTCATTGACCACCTAAATCCCCAAACACTAATGTCATTGAACACATCTTGAGTTGCCCTGGAATTTCCTATTCAGAAGAGATTTCCAACACCTTGCCTTCCTATGAATTTGCGAATTGTACTACAGAGATTTATAGTGCGAAATGTCTCGAGGATTCCTTCAGACATTAGACGAGTTCATGCCATGTCGTCTTGCCGAACTTCTACACGCTTTTGGATACTGTACACGATATTGGGCAGATGTATGAGTTTTTTCTGATTCTTGAATATAATTCACTGTACCGGTATTAATCCAACGTATCTACGCAAACCAACGAATCAAGAGTTCTCGATAATAGGGAAGTTGGTATTTTCAGCTGACTAAAGAGACTTTGGAACTTTTGAGGCGGAAGTCTAGCTTAGTTCCTGTGATGTACAGAGATATTTTGTTTTTCCAGAGAAAGAAGCTACATTTGTGCTCTACTTGCGGGAAAAAAAACACCTGTAACAGCAAACTGGCACCGAGGAGCAATTCAATGCTAATGTGCACAAATGTAGAGTATACTTAGCCATGAATTGCTCCTCGGTGTGAACACTTCACATAACACTTGTGAAAAGCATAGCCAGAAGATAGAACCCATAACTTTTATCTTTTGATTTATGACTTTTCAGCTATACTAGAATGGGTTGTATTCACTAAGAAAAAATTCACAAAAACAAGGATAATTATGCGGCTGTGATGCGTCATATTGACATTACTTGAATTTCAGGGGGAGGAGATTCTGTTTTTAATTTTATTATGCTACAATTAACTATGATAGGAAACATCTGAGAGCAATCTGTATCAAATCTTTCGCGTCTAAAACTATGATTATCATTGTAAATGTGTGATATTTCTAAAAATAATTAAACAAAATTAATTTTAGAAATATCACACAAGTTTCAATTGTAATCATAATATTAGATGCCAACGATTTGATATATCTTACATCTGGCAATACCTAAGTAAATAAGA
>JAPMOR010021827.1:27926-81429 GCA_026543865.1 Argiope aurantia
TAATAGTTTGCTCATCATTTCAGACAAATAATATGTTTAAAAATAATTTACTGAAAAAAATGCTTACTTTATAATTTTTATTTTCCTCTTCTAACAGGGCTCTTTGGCTACGACACACAGGCTGTCCACGATCCCGGATACATTATGTTGATTTCCAGAACTGGCGCGTCACAGATGGATTTGAGTACAGGAAATTCAGCGCAAGAATATAAAATACTTGATCTATTTAACTCATGTTACATAACATCACAAATTTCACTCTGTCATAAAAGAAAATTATTGTGATGTCATGGGCAACCAGACAGTGTGCTTTTATCATTCATCATAAACAAATCAATTTCCAAAGACGAGTTTTGTAAAAGTTATAAAGAATGAGATTAAATAGTTGTTCAAATATATGCAGTCCTCATTTTTAATTTTCATCACATATTAATGTATGGAATTGATTTGTTTTCAATCAGTGTCATACTGAGAATCAAATACAGTTATTTATTTAGGAACCAATTCAACAACACAAGTGAATAATACAGCTTTTTTAGCAAAAAGTTAACAGAAGAAAAAATATAATGCTGCATTGCTTGAAAAGTAGTTTATGCATCATAAACAGATTTCTATCTTCTTTCTTTCTACGTTTCTGTGACCTAAGAGTTGTGATGACGTATATGATCAAATGGGTTCAGATTGAATTAATTATTGTTAATTTTAAAATTAGATAATTGGTTCTTGTTGCGAAGGTTTTTTTAGAAATTTGATCATCAACTCCTCTCCTTCAAATACAAAAATAAATAGGAATTTTAGAAGTAAATGAATAACAAATGTTTTTAAACAATATCAATTACCACTTATTTCTGAATAACTAAAAAGAAAAATTGAATGAAAACATGCAAGAGAATTTCGAAATTTTCGTAAAGTAACTTGAATCTGAAAGCAAACTCGAACAAAAGCAAAGTAAAGCCTTCTCAAAAGCAAAAAAAGCACTACTGTAACAGCAAAACCAGATTTTTAAAAAGGTAACGAAGGTTCAGGTTCTATACCTTTATTTATGTGACTTGGAAGCTTTGAAATAAGTTTCACTGTTTTCAGAATAATTTAATTTTATATTTTCATTGAATTTGCAAAGAAAATGCACTCCAACTTATTCAAATTAAAATCAATTATCGTTTAAATTTTGGAAAACTAATAATATACTTAATTTTCTCTTTTTATATTGCACCGCTTTAAAATTCTGCAAAACATATTACTCTATAATTTTTTTTTAAAATCTATAATTAAATGGTATTTAGTGAGTGTTAAAAAATGTTAGGATCTTTTTTACCACCCTATATAAAACCTTTGCATTTTTTATATGCAATATACTGAGACCAATTCCATAATTTAATGCATTGCTATTTCAGCTCGTCAAAATTTTTTAATTAGAATTGCTTACTTAGAGATTAAATTAAAATTAATCCTCAATTTCCAATATTTGGTTTGGCCTCGAGGTTTACATTGCCTAAATATCCAAGGGTATCTGGCAATGTATAACAAAAGCTTCCATAAAACCATTTTGTATCACCTAAAATAAGACATTATTATTTTCTAATTTGCAGTTTTGGAAGATACTAGATAATCATTAGGATGTAGTGATATCAAGAGTCATGCAATATGTAAAGATAGCTTTAGATATCTTACAGCACATTTATGTGCTGTAACTGCAAAGTGAATCTACTTTTTAAAAAAATGTTTGTTAAAGTTTTTGAATCAAATATTGAATAAAATTTATCTTCAATAAAACAAATAGATGAATAAGTAGAGTTAGTATAATATTATTTTGCATAACAACTTCTATGTAAAAACAAAGGTGAAAGCCCCTTCAAATTTCCTTTAACATAGAATGGGATTTTTTAACAATTCTGCATTGCATTTATATAATTCTGTGACGACTATAACTTTTATTGCAACTAAGCACATTCTGCCCCCCCCCCCAGGTAGCTATCACCAAGATGTTTCTTGCAGATGCAACAGAACATGACTTAAACATAAATGTTACTTTTACTTTATCAGATCAGTTTTTCAGCAAACCGCCTGAATAGTTCAAATTTACTTGGATGAACACTGAACATTGTTTACTTAGCTCAATACTTTATCCTACATAGAACCTACTCCATCAATTGTAAAGAAAAGAAAAAAAAAAGTATACATTCTATAGTTCAGCTTTCAATAGTTAATTTAAAATCTAAAAAGGATGGCTGGCAATCGTGTAAATAAATTCAATTCCCCCAAATTTATGAAATTGAAACATATATAAAACATTATTTGTACATAAGCATGCAAAAATTGAATGATTTATTATTCTTTATACTAAACTTTCTTTGTATAAGGAAAGGGAGGATGAAAATAAATTAAAATCAAGTTATTTTACATCAAAGACTTAATGACCTGTTTTGTACTCAAAATTGGACATTTCCCTTTAATTTTAGCAATAAACCAAGGATTCCCAAACTACAAGTGCATATTTTAAGTGGAATAAAAAAAAAAATTATTGGCATTACAAAAACTCTCATAAGGCTTTCTACTTTCAACAGGAATATATAATAAATAGCAAAAGCATTTAATAGTTCTGTAGTGATTGGATTTTGAAGCGTTAGGAAATAAACGTTCATAGATGGCGCTAGATAACTAGCGCGAATGCAATTAAAAGAGTGATGTGATTCGAGTGTTTGCTCTTGGAGAAGGAGTTACTGAGCAGAGTAACTCGAAGGAATCTGCAATAAATCTGTTAAGTTTTCTATTTGCCTATTTATTCAAAGCACTCACGAACCAGCCATGACATTTGGCGCGTCGGTCAGGATTGAGAATCGAGTGCTATTTTTAACGAACTTGAAATCGAACTTTATTCGATAAAGGTGTGCTTTCGGTATCGATATGGCCTTCCTAGGCAATGCGAAAAAGGAAGATTTGAAGTTGTTGGCGGAAGAGCTGGGTGAAACTGTTTTATTAGAGATGAAAATTGTGGACTTAAAAAAATTAATTACTGGAAGTAAAAATTACGAGGAAGAGTTTGTGAAGAAACAAATGATAGTTATCATAGAAGATAGAAAAGAGAGAGAAGATCAAAAATGAAAGCAAGAAGAACGAGAATTTGAAGAAAGAAAAATTAAAGAAGAGTGGGAATTGCAGGAGAAAAAGACACAAGAAGAACGAGAATTCGAATTTCAGAAACTGAAGCTGCAATATTCCAGTGTACCCGTGGATGTCGAATTACCAACCCCCAAGATAGAACTCGGACACGTTATGCAAAAATTCGATGAAAAGAACAATGATATCAGTTTATATTTGCTGTTCGAGAGGCAAGCCGAGTGGGCTCAAATAAAACGAGAAGATTACGTGTCGCATCTATTAGGATTATTGCCGACGGATATAACCCAACTCATCGCTCGAAAGCCAATCGAGAAAGTTAAGGACTATGACCACATCAAGAGTTTATTAGTGAAACGATTTAAACTCAGCCCGGAAAAATTCAGGCAAAAGTTTATGACTCATTTTAAAAGACCGGAGACTACCTGGTAAGACCGGAGACTTACGAACTTAAAAATTATTTTGAGCAATGGATTCAAGGATTGGAAATAACTATTTTTGAAAGTTTGTCGGGTTTAATCAGAACAGATAAAGCGAAAAATACCTACGGATATTAAAGAACATTTTATTGATGTTTGGTCACAATTCACGAAACGAAACGAAACTGCAAGCAAATTAGATGATTATGAAAATGTGCGATCAAACAGTGTGAGGAAAAAGAAAGAACTATATTAAGAGAATAACTGTTCTAAACATTAAACCTACGACGAAAGAGAAGAGAGACATTTTTCGGAATGGAAATATGTACCCCCGCATCAACGAGAATTCAGAAACAAAAACTTTCATAAAAACGAAACTACAAATTCAAGAAAAGTAACAAGAGACTGTTACGTTTGTGGATTGTCGCATTTTGCTAGAGACTTCCCAAATAGACATAAAAAATCGCAGTTGAGAGAATCTGCGGCAGAAAAGAAACGGGAAGACATTTTAACCGCGGAAATTCAGTCGGAATTAATTAATGGTGAAAAAAGCTTAAATATCAACCCTTTACAATACTTTGATATTTGTGTAGACAATAGAGAACTGAAAATCCTAGTTGACTCAGGTGCTATGATACCAGTTTTAAATTCTAAATATGTGTTAAGTGAACAAAAAGAAAAAGGAAAAATCATTTTAAAAAGTGCATTTGGAGAAAGGATTAACGCTACTCTTTCGAGTTTTCAAATATCATTAAAAGATAAAAACAACGAAGGATTTTCCAGGTCTATTGAGATAGTTGCAGCTATCACGGATAGAATTCAAGAGCAGTTCATCCTCCCCCCCCCCTCTGTATTAAACTTATTGGGAGAAAGCATAAACCACAGCCGCACCCAAAACTCGTCTGGATTAGAGGCGCCGATGGAAGAGAGCTTTGATGAATTTATGATTTGTTGTGGAGTTAATCAGAGCGAAGAACAACCGAGCGGAAATGAAAGCGATTCTTTAGATAAGAAAAACAAAATTAATGCGTTGAAAGAACAAAGAAAATGTGATACTTTGCAGTCAGTAAGAAAAAAATATATCGATTGGAAAAAAAAACTTTTTTATGAATGATGAATTAATATTCCACCTGGATAAAATATTAGGCAAAAAAGTGAGTCAGTTGATTTTGGCCAAAAATAAGACAGCAAGTTCTTAAATTAGCACATGAATCAATTTTCGGATGCCATATGGGATTAAAAAAGACTAGTGAAAGAATTAAATACAGTTTTTATTGGCCAAATATGACAGATGAAATTAAAAACTTTTGTAAATCCTGTAAAGAATGCCAGTTGAGGAGTCCGGAAAATTGATTGATAAAATTTCTATTACTCCTGTTCTCCGTCAGGAATTGCCATTTGAGATAGTAAATATAGACCTACTAGGACCCATTGAACCCCCTTCTGCTCGTCGGCATAAGTATGTATTATGTCTAATGGACCAGCATTCTCGATGGCCGGAGGCTATCCCTCTTCGTTCGTTAACGGCTAAAGCTACGTGTCATGCTTTATTGGAGATATTCATGCGGACTGGAATACCCAATGTTATTGCAAGTGATAATGGAACGAACTTTATTTCTAAGTTATTCCTTTATTCCAGGAATTCATGAAAAGGTTAGGTTGGGCTCCCAGATTTACGACGCCTAACCATCCAGCTGGGAATGGCCTTATAGAAAGATATAATAGGGTGTTCAAAAATTCACTGCATCACATTATCAGAACTGATTCGAGTAATTGGGATAAATACATTCCGTATATGCGTTTTGCGTACAGGGAAGTTCCTAACTGTACGACGAGTGTTTCGCCATTCAAGTTGATGTATGGACGTGAAGCACGAGGACCTCTCAGTGTTCTGAAATCGAGATGGTGTGGTGATATTGCCATTCCGTTAAACATGGAGAAATCAGTTGTGAATTATTAACAGGAGCAAAAAATAAACTTAGAAAGAACTGCAGAGGAAGCATCTCATCGATTCTGATAAACAGCAGGCATATGCAGAATATTTTAACCGCCGAACCGCTTCTAAGGAATTTAAGCCAGGTGACCAAGTTTATTTATTAATACCTGATTAATCGAAAAAATTGTATGCCCGTTGGACTGGTCCTGGAGAAGTTATCGAGCATTGCCATCCACATTTTTACCGATCATAACCCCTTTCCTTATCTGACGAAGTGCGCTCCTCAGTCATCTCGACTACAAAGGTGGGTATTTGCCTTGCAGAGATTCAACATAACATTAAAACATTGCCCTGGTTCTAAAATGCCGCATGCTGATGCTCTGTCACGTTTGTTACCAAAATAGACTGAAAAACATTTTTTTTTTTTTTAGTACTAATATCATTTTTCTGTTTTAAATATCAATATGGGATTAATGACTATAAAATAATAATAATTTGTGCTTGATACTTGTTTTTTTATTATTATTATTATCATTTTCTTAATATGTTGAATAATTGGTTAAGAGTATAATGTGCAAAACTATTTGAAATAGGATTAGTTACAGGAATAGATAGCGCTAGACGACTAACGTGAGTGTAATTAAAAGAGTGATGTGATTCGAGTGTTTGCTCTTGGAGAAGAAGGAGTTACTGAGCAGAGTAACTCGAACGAATCTGCAATCAATTTGTTGTTAAGTTTTCTACTAGCCTACTTATTCAAAGCATTCACGAACCAGCCACGACAAGTTCTATTGACTTAATTAAAATGTTCTTAATAACTATTTTGAAACGTACATTTTAAAAATTGCTATATTATTTAATTTACTTTTTTTTTACTCATTGTAAAAACTTTTCCATTTAAAAAGGATTAGCAAATTATTTTTTATTTTTGGATTCACTTAGATTATAATAGAAAATTTTGTTTTTCAAATAAATTTATAAAATGAAGGTAAAAAAATATCTTATAAAATTTTATTAGTAGAAGAATATCTTCTCGTCTAATCCATTTATAATTTGATAAATTAGATTCTTTGACTTAATCTCACTTATATGTTAATGGCATGCAAACATTTTCATATATCATTAAAAAAAAGGAAAACTATCTTTATTGTGCAAAAGCTGCAATTAAATAAAGCCCAAGGCCCATCAACTAAATTTCAAAACCTGGAAGTAATTTTTTATGACTAAAGCTATTCAATTCAAAACTGCAGGATAAAGCCATTTTTAAACAAAAGCAGAATGTCAGAAATAGATATTGTAATAATATATATTTTAAAATTGTATGCTTACTTCAAATAAATGCTGTAAGAAAAATTAAAAACAAATACCAGTTTAATTACACGTGTAATTTTGACCATAATTAGAAGTGGTTAAAATATTGACCATTGCTACACAAATACTGCTGATTGAATTGCAAATGCACCAAAAATATGAGTCAATATTTAGGAAAACTCCATTCTAAGACTGCTTTCCACTCAGCTATTACAATTTCTTGATCAATAAACATTTTTCATATGTAAAAAATAAATTAAATAAAGATAAAAGATTTGTATCTATAGCCAAATCATCATTATATGATAATTCAGCTTGATTTGTCTATTTTCTTTGTTATGTTTAAAAAAATTACCTTTAAAATATGAAAGACTGTATGCACTCAAACAATTTATTGGATATTGTAGTAGCATTCACATGCATACATGAAATTAACTTTTTTTTTTTAATTTTTAAAGGATTACAAAAATGATTTTCAAGCACACTACGAATTTATAAAGATTTAACATTAACACTTTAATTTTTAGCTAAAAAATTTTTTAAAAAAACTGCTTTTAGTTGTATTTCCTTATCAAATTTGGCATCTTTAGCTCCAATGGATTAAATGATAAAACATTTTGAATGTATTCAAGATCTTGCAAGTAGCAAAATACCTACTTTCTATACCTTACAATTTACAGCTAGTATTAAGCTGCAGATTTTACAAATGTGACAATCTCTGTGCATGTTCATAGCAGGTCCAACAAAATTTCAATCAAAACAGTTTCCATTTAATTCTTCACTCAAAACAATAAGTTAATTTAGATATTAACTAATATATCAGTGAACTGAAATGCAACTCTGATTCATGGTCCCATTTATATAAATTATTTAAAGTATATATACATTTTTCATAACTATGTATACATATAATTTGTGTAATGCATATTATATATGTAGAAACTAAAATGTAGCATGGCTCATGTTTACTTTACATGTCTTTATAATCAATTTTCCAGTAGATATGAACAGAAAATTTTGATACTAAAACTATAATGATACTGATTCAGATACTAAATTTGATACTGATTCAGACACAAATGAAATTCCAGGATGTAGCCAAAGTAAAATATAAAGTACAAATATCCATGCATTCATTAAAGAATTTGCCTATTCTATATTTAATAATGAATCAAAAGTCAGAAGTTATATCATTAAGGAAAAAAAATAAGTTCTCAACATAAATGCTTGGTAAACTTATAATAGCCTTCAATATATCTCAACATTTAGTTAAAAATATATATTAATATTTTGTGCAGAGATATTCTATATTTACAATAAAAATTTTCATATTTTATAGACCTCTTTTTGTTGCCAAACAAGATATATATAAAGTTTACAGGCTATATTTGTCAAATCAACCAAATAATTTGGAACAGATAAAAAGAATAATCATTCTGGAAAGAAGAGATCAAATATGCATGTTCTTTAAGTTTGAAAAGGATAGAAAAATTCTGTAATGTTTGGGTTTTAAAAAGTTACAAATGAATGAATTTTGGCATAATATTAAAAGATTCATAATGAAAATTTCTATGAATGATTAAAATAACCATATTTGTTTTATATGATTAAACAAATTCATGATAAAGAGCCAGCAGCAGCTTATGACACTATAAATGATTTTGGAACTTTGCATTTCAATCAAAACACATCAGAATCTTTACAATGATTGAATCGCAATTTACAAAAGTTATTTTTCAGCAAAATATTTTGGGACATTATTTAATTAAAATGCAATTTCAATTTCTCAGTTTAAAAGTAGATAATTATTTATTGCTAAAATTAAATGGGCTTTTTACAAAATTAATCAGGCTTGCTTTAAATGTAGACTGACAAAAATCACTGACAACACAAATAAAACCGGACATCTTCAGTCATACGTATTAAAAAGTAATATCAACAACTTTTAAATAATAAAAAGATTCATTTATTGAACAAACATATACATACAATTATCTTGTGAGAGACATAATAGCAGCAACACCTGAAATAAAGTTTTTTTTTTAAATCAAACAGTGCAATATCAAATAACACAATAACAATAATCAAGTAATATATTTCAAATCCTAAGAAAAAAGATTAAGAGGAACCCAAATACAGAAAAGTCAGACTAAATTTTATAGAATGATAAAAATATAAAAGAAATAATAAGCTAGCCAATAAATTTTATATTAAGTTAAATATATTTTTATAGCATATTAGTCTGAGAAGCACAAAACTAATAGCAACAATTAGCATTAATGTAGAAAAATTATTTTCATTACTTAAAAAGACAAGTTCAGAAAAATGAGTTTTCAATTTAAATTAATCATAAAAATGCAGCTAAAGTAACCATATTTAATTACTATTAGATTTAAAAACACCATTATACTTAACAAAATTCTTCAACAATAAAATAATAGAATATTTTAAATTTAGATTCAGAAAATAGAACTCACAAGAAAATGCTTCTCAACAAAACACCATTTTACTTATCAACATTCTTCAACAATAGAATATTTAGATTTGGAATTTAGAAAGTAGAAGCCATAAGAAAATACTTCTCAAATAAGAACAATTAGCAAATAATGACAAAGAAGCTAGACAAATAAAAATAAATATACTTACTATCAAATTCAATCTTTTCTGTAATGTTCTTAGTTTTGATATTCTCTTCCTGATTACTGATGAATACTAAATCCTCTCCAGTCTCCTTCCAACCATATTTATTCATCCAAACTTTCAACTGATAGTCTAAAACAAAAAAGAAAAAAAAATGATTAACAAAATTCTGTTTAAAAATAATGTCTTGAAAATATTGCATGTCTTAATAATTTTATTATCTAATTTTTATGAGTATGGTTTTTTAAAAAAATGTGAATTTTTTATACTAAAAATTATTAATTACAATTTTTTTATTTGATGAACTATAATAATTAAATAACATCATTTTTGATAAAAATAAACTTCATTTACATGATATTAAATTATTTGCTCAACAAATTACTCATGATTTGTTAGTCTGACAGAATTACAATTCCAAAATTATGAGCATTAAAAGAAAGTATATGCCTACATTATGTCATTAAATATGTTTTTTAACTAGGCTGAAAAAAATATACAAAAAACACTTCTGTTGTCAATATCTTTTTTCTTCAATGAATACAATTTTATGAAGATGATTATGATGACTTCTTTCTATCACTGGAAAGGATTTTGCAATTAACTTTTGGCAAATACAATTAAAAATGTCATTTTTCTTTCCCCTTTAAATTTAAATTCAAAGAAAAATTACAAGTCAATTAAGGGATTCCAATAATGTCAATGATGTTATCAACATGGCCATATTATTCTATATGTTAGAAATGCCCACATTTATTCTATTAACATGAAGTTTACAGCAATAAGCTAATACCATATAGGAATTTTAACATAGAATATTCAACTTATGTTGAAGTTGTTTAAAATTTAATTTAATAAAAAAAATAAAACATCATAGACAGTGTGGTAAATTGCCAATTTACCACAATATCTATGATGATTTAATTTTTCTACCATAATAAGATAACACCAAATAAGAATTTTGAAATTCTAGCATAGAATATTCAACTTAAGTTGAAGTTCTTTAAAATATAAATTAATAGGAAAAAAACATCAAATGATCAATTGTAAATTGACAATTCAAATTAACAAGCTTGAGGAATATATGTATTTCAACTGAACAAGCTTTCTCAAAGGTATTTAGTGAAGCATTTTCAGACCAAGAGTTTATCTGCATGGGTTCGATGTTGTAGCTTATTTTGTATATTCATAGTTTTGAATCTGCATATTAATAATAAATGCATTGTTTTGCATGGAAAAGTTATCAGCAATAATTTTTATAAATATTATTGGCATGATACATGCATAGTTTCCCAAACATTCAACAGCATATTATTTTTAATAAAATTGTCTTGGAAATGAAAACAAGTTTGAGAGCTATATCAAAGTGTATGATACTATATATCTAAGGGCTCTTTGTATTTATCTCAGATTAAGGAATAATGGTTCTTAAGTTCCATACTTGATTTGATAGAATATCTTCAACAATGAGAAGGTTAATGGATATAATGACACAGTTAAATCTTTTGAGGATAAATGTTTACTGGTGTGACAGGAAAGTTCGTTGGAGCTTGATTAGAATTCATTGATGTCAATTAACCACAATCAAAAATAATAAAATTTATCAAAAATTAGTCTTTCGTAATTCAAAAGGATATAAAATTCAAACTACTTCAAAAGTTTGAATTCATTGACTAACAATATGATTAGAATTTCAGTTAGGCTGCTTAAAATCAAATATTTAACCTAAATGAAAAATCAGAATTACATAACAAAAACATAGTCATTCAAAAACTTTATGAAGTGTAATGAATCTGTTGTTAACTTTGGCAAAAACTAATTATAGTAATATGCTTTAAAACCAATAATTATAAAATCTAATTTCAGATTTTATAAAATTAAAAATAACAATTTTTAAGAGAAATGTCATTGATAGGAGAGTTTGCAACAGAAAGCATATGTTGCAAGAAAATGACTGACGCAACATTGGTGGCAGCAGCTACAAATAATGTTTTTCATTGTCAAAAACAAAAATGAGCACATTTATGAGTTTTATGAGTACAACATTTTATAACCTCAAGAATATAATATATTGCCAACAAGCTGATCTCACACAAACGTATTAATTATTCCTTTTCCTGTGCATATTTTTAACAAGGTAAAAACCTACCATTTAACAAGGAGGACACATTTTTTACTAGATTTTAAAACATTGCAAAAAAAATCATTAAATTTTGTTACTTTATTCCTCAATTATGACACAATATCACAAGAAATGTTACACAAATTTTTAGAATAAAATACAGTTCAAATACAACAATTAGCATAAATTTTTCAAAATATTTCACCTGATTTAATCGTACTTGTTTCTAATCTCCAAAAAAATAAGAACATTTGTCAAAGAAATAAAAGAAATGCTTAATCAGTATGAATGAAATAAATAAATGAAATCTTTGTATTTCATACTAGAGATTATTTCAAGTCAAAGACTACTGGAATGGGCGACAGTATTAGATTTTAAATATTTCAGAACGAGATTTAAAAAATGTACAAAAAAGATTATTTACACACACACAAAAATGATTGTATCACCTAATATTGCAAAAAGTACTAACCAACAGAACAAAAAAAATGCAATACTTATATATACATATTCACTTTTACAATATTCTATTAAATTGATAACAGGTTATATCAAAAAGTAAAATTTTTATAACAATCAGGAATTTTTTTAAGGGATGCCTAGTAATGAAGAAAAGGTAGAATCTTTACCTTCTCAAAAACAGTAGTAAACAGTGCAGACAATTATACTTTTAGTTCAATTAATAGAGCTTATAAAACAAACTTTCAAAGATTCAAATAGAATCCTATATGAATTCAACAATCCATGCTTCATTTTCATATATACTGACAGATTATGAAAACAAAATAAAAATACTTTAAGATGTAAATTTGGTTTTAAAAAAGTATATTAGAAATGGAAGAGCATAAATGAAATATTTTGGAATTTTTTTTTTTTCCTTATGATAATTTTAGAAAAATTTCATAGAAATATTATTTCCATAAATAATGAAAGCATAAGACAAAAAAAAAAATTATCATACCGGGCAGACCTCCAAGAAATGTAGAAAGTGTATCTTTCTCAATACTTTGAAATGTGATGTTCACAACATGGCAAATAACTAAAATATAAAGCATATTAAAAATAAGCAAGTTATTTATTACTTCATAAACTTCAGCCAAACAACAGTGGTGGTTAAAATTGAAAATTTTACACTTTTGAAATTTTTAAAGTTTTGTAACTTTGTATGCTTATATAAAGTGTAACATATCACAAACTGCAAACTCTTATATATCATTTTAAAGAGAATTTAATGCCGATTTCAATACAAAAGCAAAATTCAAATATTTACAATTTAAAAAAAAGTTGAGCAGCAATAATTATCAAGATACATTGATGACTGCAGTGAGTTATCAGTACTTAGTAGGGTAGCCTTTATTTTTTTATTACAGTTTCAATTTGATGTTTTATTGAGCTGACAAGAGGTTTAAGCTCTTCCTTCATTATTACATGATGCCAGGAAACAATTATAGACTCGATTAATTCTCTTTTATTTGATGAATGCTTCAAATGTTCAAGAGTTTTCAAATGGTGCCATAATTTCTCAATAAGTTTAAGGTCAGGACGATTTCCTGGCCATGATAATAATTCAATGCTCTTTGTATTAAACCGCACTTTCGATATTTTTGCTGTGTGACAAGGACCTGAAACCTGTTGAAAAATAAATGATGTGTTGTTGGGAAAGAGATCACTGACAGAAGGTGCAAGTTTTGGCTCTAGAATAGTGTCAATGCATTTTCTTGCATTTAATGTCACATAGATAACATGAAGGAGACCCATACTGTCTCTGCTGACATGCATGACCAAGTCATAACACTGAGTTCCTCATAGTTGCCTGAATGCAGTCAGGATGTAGCTTTTCACCTATTCTATATCCTACATATTTTCGACATCACTAACGAATAACAATATCTTTGTTTCATCACTCTGTGTAACTTGAGATCACTGATCATCTGTCCAATTAATGCGTTCCTTTGCCCACTGTAATCTTTTTATACGCTGCTGTAAACTGAGATAAAGATTTCTTCGTTGTATTCTACCTCTTAATCCAACATCTAATAATCTTCTCCTAATTGTTCTTAAACTGACATAAATGCGAGCATCATTCATTTGACTCCTGATTACCGCTGATGGCCTTCTTCTATCTTGGAGACATAGTCCTTTCATAGTCATATCATCAGCAGATGCGGTGCACCTTTTTAAGCCATTTCCTGCTTTGTTTTTAATTGAATTTGTATCTTCATATCGTAAACAAAACTTTCGGATTCCAGATGTAATTACTGATCCAACTACCTGTCTTTCAATTTCAACATAGGAAAGACCACTTTCTTGTAGCACAATAATCTTAGCTCTCTTTCTAGGTGTCCAATATATTCTTTTATTTGATGTCATTGCTTCTTAACTAAATATTAGAAATATTTACAAAAATTCAGACTATATATTAAAAAGTTTAGCAAAATTTCTAACTAGCAATTTGATTACATAAAAAACATTCTTCCTTCTACAGAAAAAAGCATAATAATGACTTGTCCCAACTTTAAACATGATGTCAGCTTCTGCTAGCAATTATTAATATTTGATTGGTTCCTGGAACAAGATTTGTCAAGAAAATTAGAAATTACAATCCATTTCATCACTGTGTTTGTTATTCAGATTAAAATAAGAATAACTTTTTTTTGTATTGCAAATATTTGAAATATGTTTTTTATATTGAAATCAGCATTAAATTCTCTTTAAAATGATATGTAATAGCTGGCATTTTGTGAAATGTAACATTTTCTACAAGCATACAAATTTAAAAAACAAAGATTTTTAAAAGTGTCCACAATTTTGGCCACCACTGTACTTAACTAACAATATAACCCACAACTTCTTTTATAGTTTTTTTAAAATAATAGTAAATTACAGAAAAAAGGAAGACATTTTATAGTCAAACAATAATGAAGTCAAATAATAATAATACAAATAAATCATTACAAAAACAAGTGTAGGAAAATAAGTTTATCAATAATGACAGAACTTTAAATTTCATTTTTTGAAAGTTTTTCATTTCATTTTGAATTTTACTAAATAGATTATAAAGAACTACATAAGATAATACTTCAAATGAAAATATAATCAATTTGAAGATCCTTTTCAGAATTCATTCATTCTTAAAATTAATAAAGAATGAATTGCAATATAAAAATGTGCATTTCATTCTTATCTAAATTGTACTGAAGAAACTTTAATGGGAATTGAAACTCAGCCAATGAAGAAAAAAAATTACTGATAATCCAGAAATTAGTTTAAATTCTTGTAACCCCATATAATAATCAATATCAAATACAGTTACCATAAGGTTCTTTTAAAATTATAAATGTAAATGTAAAATGTACATCTATGAGATAAAATTACAAAATGAGTTGGTGAAAAGGAAATAGAAGCTTCAGTAGAGTTGAACCATTGTCTTCCTACCACACATTCTCTCTTCATCATAAAATAATTCATTATGTATTTAGAAAAATTGTCAGAAGAAGAGGAAAGGAGATGAAGAAAATAGAACAAAAATACAACAAAGGGAAAAGAAAAAATATTACAGGTTTTCACAACATTTGCTGAAGAATGTTTACCTTTTTTGGTACAAAATATTATAAAGTTTCACATTATACACAAAGTGAATTTTAAACAAATCAGTGATACCCTTTTAATCAATATTCAAAAAGTGGATCTTTTGTGTATGATAGTATGCAATAATTCCCACTATATGTGGAAGAGTACCAAGGAAATCTTGACGTCCTTAAATGGGCACAGCACTGTGAGATACTATCCTTTTCATAAATGTAATGACACTTTAATTTCATTAGTTGCACTTATCAGCTGGATTGAGAATTATTTAACTTTTAAAATCATAATAGTGAACAATTTGCATGGACTTTCCATTTAATACCACAGCTCTATCTATCTGTAGCAAAAAGTAGATTACCTGATTGAATTGCATGGCAACAATACTTTAAATTAAATTTAGAAATGCAGAACTGACCGAGTTTGATTGTCAGTAAAAGAAGAATAGCCACTTTTAAGTGCTAAAGTTCAGATAATTTAAATTCCATTTATTTCTTCTTAAGAGTTTTTGGCAATTGTTATAATGACACAATTTTGGCAATGTCTTAAGCAAAGTATGTGTAATATAGGATATCCACAGGTGTCTTTTCATTGAACTTATAAGTAGTAGATTAAAATCTTAAGTATTCATATAAAATGGTAATTATTTGGTAAAAACAATGGCTTTTCATTCAATTTTTCCATTTGAATCTGAAGTATCCACATTAACAGGCATCAGAAAGGAAGTAAAAAGCAGAAAGAGAAAAGGAAATAAATTTTGGTAAAATGACTTTATATTTAATAAATTTTTCATAGCATCTTAATAAAATGTTATAGGATTTCCAGACCTAAACTTCGCATCCACCTTTGTTTAAGGAAATAATGTTTTACAAAGTCCTCATACGGATTACCAATTAACAAAACTATTCATTATATATATCACTCAAATAATTAAATGGTGTTTCAAAAGCAGCTCTGATAAAGTTTAACTAACCTGTTTAACATAAGTTAAACAGATTTTATTGCATTTATCATGACTAAGTATTTCAAATTCCCATCTTCCTTTAGTCTGAATACTTCAACCCAAAACAATATCTTCAACTTTTTTACAAGTACCAGTAAAACTATTTGATAGTTTTTGATTTCTCGGTCCAAAGGTCTTTTCATTCAACTGAAATTACATTTTCAAATTCTCTATTGATTTCATATAAACAATGAAAATGGTTATTTTACTATGTAGAGCAGAATTCAAACCATTCAATTTTAAGTAGACACTTCTTTAGAGGTAGGTTTTCTGCATATAATCAGTCCATACATTGTATGTGTATTTCCTTTTTTAAAGGATAGACTTTGCCAAAATTCCTAATAAATTTCAATGGCATTCAAATAATAAAAATTAAATTAATAGGAAGTTGATTTTCATTATTTTAAACACCATGTTCAGTTAAGCTTGTGAACTTAGCCAGAAGATATTCTGAATGACAAAAAATAAAATTTTCACTAAAGGAAAATTTAATGATCACTTTTGAGAATGCAACTGAAAATGCATTATCACAATTGATGAGTTATCACTTGAAATAATTCCAATTTAGAGATCAAAACAAAATCTTAAATCTAATCAAAATTTGTGAAAATTCTCCATAAAATTCTGGATTAATTCCAAACATAATCACTCTTGTAGTACATATTTGACCAATTCTAACTTCTTGGTGAAATAGAAATTTTTCATCATTGAAATTTACATATTGCAAATTACCAGCTAATTTCACCAAAACAATGAAAGTGGTTGTTTCACTAGCTAGACAAAAATTCAAATCATTAAATTTCATGAAGGCAATTTTTAAACAATTCTTATATGTAAGACACACATTCTTAAATGCTCCTTTAAGAATGCATTTAATTTTTTTTTTTCTTAATGGAATGACTCTTCAAA
Source organism: Argiope aurantia (assembly GCA_026543865.1). Classification (NCBI taxonomy): domain Eukaryota; kingdom Metazoa; phylum Arthropoda; class Arachnida; order Araneae; family Araneidae; genus Argiope; species Argiope aurantia. The sequence continues at coordinate 44,966 of JAPMOR010021827.1, forward strand.
AAGTCATAACTTTAAATGAATCAGCATTAATGAAAACTATTTATCAAGAGGACAATCAAAATCTTGAGCACTTATCATTGAAATAACAATATGATCCTATATTGCTCTTAAGCTTGCAAAATGTTTAACAACTATTAAAATGTCAATAAAAAAAATTGACACATTTATTGAATTATCATTTAAACTAATAGCTAAACTGTAATTTACATTAAATGCTAGAAAGAATACAGAAATTTTAGATTTGAAGAAATAAAATATGGAACTCATTAAGCCTTATATATTCAAGTATCTAGAAAAATATTTCGTTTCCAGTAGCAATCACTCCCCACTGTTGCTAGTTAAAACAGATATAAACAGATGCTAGCAGGTATATATAAATAAAAACCACAATTTTTTACAAAATTTTTACATACACATGGGAAAAAATTACTTTGCCAGCAATTCTAAACAACAAATAATTTTCAATTTCAATATGAAGGTTTTCACGTGGCATGAAATGATTAGGTAATCATGCAATAAAGAAAAAAAAAAAAAAAACAATATTCATAGGTAGTTCCAAACATAATTATAAAATAATTGAAAATCTGTTATTTAATTCAAGAGTAAAAATCCATACAAACACATTTTACTTGAGATTAAGCCCAATGAAACAATCATTATTATTTTTTAAAAAATAGTAAAGCTGAGTCTAAAGGCATTAATAGTTCAACTAAACAACCAGTTGTTTTTAAATACTTACTAACATTTTTGGTTGATAGTAATTTTTATATATACATAGTTAATGTAGGAATTAAGTGTCACAAGGCATATCTATTTTAAGCATAAGAGTTTTTCCCCTTTGTGCATTACCTTACACAAAGAAAAAAAAAAAACTTATCAGTGGGGATTAATACTGCTTACAATTATACATGACAACGAATGTTTCTAATATGTTTAATTAAAAAGAATATTAATAAAATAGCTTAAATAATATTGCATTCAAGTTTAATAGCAAATAAAAGTATTGAAATATAATTTTAAATACCATGATCTGTCAACGCTAAAAAGTTACAACAAGGACTATTTTTTTATTATTATTTATTTATTTATTTATTTTTGTAGATTGAAAAAAACAACATTTAAATATGAATCTTATCATCAAGTTTCATAACTGATAAGTTATAACAAAAGCAAATACAACAATTATTAGATTAAACTAAAAATATTCAGTAGATAGATTTTCCCCTCAAAAGTTTGATTAAAATTAAATAATCCTTCTCCTTCCTTAATAAAAACAAATTACTAAAACAGAAAACCCTAGGAAGTTCACACTTACATTTTCGAATAGAATCCTCAAATCCTGCAATTCCATTAATCAGTGATGTAACTTTTTTAATTCCATCCTAATAAAAAGCAGAAGACAGTTAATAGCAAATAATATGCAAGTGAACATGCTTATTAACAAGTACAAGATGCTTTCAATCTTTTTATAATAAATCCAAAACAAATGAAGTGTGGGAAACATTACAGGGTATGGTGAAAAAAGTTGCATATCATAAAAAAAATATATAAAGTATATGTTCAAATATGTATGAGCATTTAAATATAAAGACATTCCATAACTTTTGTTAATTACATGCTTAAAATATAAATTATCAAAAGGACTGAAACAAAAACTACACAAATTATCTAGATTTCCCACTGCATGTGTGATTTCAATTTACTAATTGTCTTTTAAATTGTTGATTCTTGTTGCTTCTCAACTGATTAATATGAAGTTTTTAAGAATAACCTTCATAAATCAAAATCAAAAGTTGACATAATAATGATAACACAATAAAAACACTTCTCCTCAATTAATTAATATAAAATTCTTAAAAAGCCTTCACAAATCAAAATCAATAGTTGACATAATAATGATCGCACAATAAAAACACTTCTCAATTGATTAATATGAAATTCTTAAAAAGCCTTCACAAATCAAAATCAACAGTTGCAAAACTTCCACAATATTAAAAGATGTGCAAAAGTTTTTATAAATTTTTATATATATCTTTTAAAAATTTCTGCTCCTCTGCTACACATCAAAAGCACATAAGATATAAAAATTATTTTTAAAAAATTATAGATTTCTTGTTTTCAATCACTCTTTCAAATATTGAGATCCTCTTTCCTAGATTAATAACAACTGAGCAGTTTTTGGAATTAGCTGATGGACTCTTCAGTGTATTTCTGTACTTCAAGTTTTGACAGACATGTAACAAGTACTGCTTTAAGCCTTGCACAGTTCATTATCCATGTGCCTTCTTTATTTTCTTTCACCTCATCTAAAATTTGAACTTTGAATTGAAACAGGAAGTGATTACACTATAAGTAATTAATAACTTTCATACAAATCAAAACAGATTCACAAAAGCATGTGAATAGAATTAATCAGCTCTGAAGTTCAGTATTTATTTATTGTATATGTTTCATAATTACATAATATCTCAGATGATTACTGAATAAAAATTTTCCTGATTCAAGAAAAAATATTCAGTATACTATAATCAGAGAGCAATTTTCACGCAAAATTGCAATACTATATTTTTATAACCACACATACACATATATAAAAGAAAAGAGCAGCATTGTTTAAAAAGGTACACATTTTAAAACATATTCATCAATTCTTGTTTCTGAAGTTAAATATTAATTGTAAGTAAAAAAATTCAGAAATTATATTAAAAATGCATACTTGAAAATAATATCCTCATATCTGTAATTAAAAAAAATGGGGGGGGGGGATATCCAAGATGAAATATTTGTAGCAACAATGAAAATGATTTGAATTTTAAAATAATGAAATGTATTATAGTAAAAATACTGAAAAGTAATTTTGAAAATTAAAATCTGATGGAAGCTAAACAAATAACTGAATATTAAACAAATAACTGAATTTTACAAATTTGGTAATTCTATGTCTAATAATCTGTTCTACAGAATGTACAAATTCACAGACTCCTTAATTATTAATATGGAGGATAAAGCTTGTAGCTTTGGAGAATTCATTCAAACCATATCTGTATCTTCCTTAAAATAAGATGCTTCTAAAGAAACTTAATGTGATTGTGCTGATTTTGCATGGAAGCTTTTTCAATCTGACTGACCTCCCTGCTTTTTTGAATATATTTCATCCTTTCATGAACACTTCCTGGACTGTTTCAAACAATTTATTTAAACAGTAATTTATCCTATGTCTCTGTCTCCCACAAAAACCTGCATACACATATACATGCATAGACACAGGATGTATATTCAAATTGTTGCCTAACAGCAGATTTTTAATCCATTAGAGGCATATATTTCCCATTAGAAAGAAAATAGCTAAATGATGTTTAGGTTATCAGGAATTATGTCTAGGTTTGTTATTAGTATACTAGTCAATACTATATACTAATGTGCATTATGCATATGTATGTGTATGTATACAGATATACACTGAGAGATTATATCATTTATAAATGCATATCACATAATAATTGCTACATCTTATTACACAACACCATTCTAAAAACTACTTTAATAATTTTTCTTGTTATACAAAACTTTTTAAAATAAGAAGATAGTTAAGAATTATGATATTGTAGAAGAGTGATTATATCAACTAAAGTTAATTTAGAAATAGTACAACTCTGAATAGACTTACCCAGAATGCTTTAAAATGACATGTTTCAAGTAAATCATGCAGATATACAATATTTTTTATATCATCATGTTCTAGCTATTTATAAATTAAAGAAAATATACATATTTCTCAAACAATCATTAAGTAATTTATACATTGTAAGATTTTATGTGAAGAAAACAACATTCATTAAAAAAAATTATTTCTAAAACTTTTTCACACTTGGACCTTTTGAAATCAATGAAAAAATAAAAAAAGAAATCAGCTTTAAATTTTTGAAAATTAGATGTTCATCCTTAGAAAAATTTATATGATCTTAAGTACACTTAAAAAAACAAAAACACAGATAAAAGTATAAATACTAAGCACTTTAATTTATAATTATAGATATGATAAATTTTACATAATTATTAATAATGTGTTTACTACACTTAAAAAAATAATTGGCCATATTGCCATGGCTTTTAATACTCTAAATCATACTATATAAATCATGAATTTTTCCATTTTATGGAGCGAAAATATGCTTTCAGTACAATAGGCCGACAGGAATAAAATGTACATTAATCCAACTTGGCAAAACAACAATCTTAATTATCATAGGAAGCACATAATTGTATTTCATCATTACTAAAATAATAATTGTGTTTTTTATCATATCAAATAAAAGTATAAAACATTTTATATATATGAAGAGATTTCAATAAGAGAAAGGTGGAAGTAAATTCATAAATTAATTTCTACATGTTATAGTCATTATTATCACAGTTTTAAAGTATGCAAATCTCAAACATTAATTATCTAAGATACATCAACATTGCACAGTCAATAAGAAACCATCACCTACTCAAATTATGATTAATGCAACATATGCTCAATAGAGAAAAAAATTTCCTGCTAATCACAAAATTCCATTATTGAGCATGCTCAAAATAAGGAAGTAAATCATTGACTGAAGGAAAGTCCATTTTAAGAAGGTAAATAGTTCCCACAGAAATTTACAATTTTATCCACAGCTTGTAGAATTTTCTGATAATATCTGTAATAATTATGCTGTATAAAAATATGTAGTAGCAGTTGGCATATATGAATATGGTTTCAAATAAGGCAAGCATTTGTAGTTTTAATACATGGTCAAAAAAACAGAAGCAAAGAAATGAAATTAATTTTAAAAAAAACCCTTGAAGGATTTAAAAAACTACACCAGTACAGATTAAACAGAGAAAGGATACATTCTGTTGATCGATGAGACATTTGCAGAGCACAAAATCTGTATGTGGCAAGTTAGTGAGAGCTTTTAAAAGGATCATCTGCACAACAGGTAGACGGTACTGAGTTGGATTAAACTGGTACCTGAAAAAATTAAAAGTCTATCAAAGATTTAAATATTCAGACATGAATTTATTAAAACGTTATTATCAAATTCTTCAGAACCAATGTACATGAGATATAGAAACTATAAATCAAAAACATTCTTTATGAAAATAAATTTAAAGTAAATATTTCCCGAGTCAAAACTATTAAGATACATTCTATTTAGAGTGTGTTAATACTGCTACATCTAAAACACAAATGAACTTAAACAAATTAGAAATAAAGGCTCAGCTCCCGTATACGGCCTCCGCCAAATTGGCGAGAAATTTGGCGGATCAACAATAATTTCTGGTTGTCGTCGTTGTCATATGTATTCTTCTTTATGGTAACCTTAAACCTTAGAACATATTCAGTATTTTTATGAGTTTTTATAAGGAGCAACTCACATATACAGCTATTAACTTTTATAAACTATGCTTTTAAAATGAAAAAAATATCAATGTTTATATATCATGAGAACATATTCAGCATAAAATTAAGAAATTATATTTAAAAATCGGAGCAAAAAATAATTTCGTCATAATCATTTAATATTAATTTTGAGCATTTCATTATACTTAAAAGCAAGTGAGCATTTCATCATGCTTCATTATACATATAATTAAACAAATAGTTTCATTTGGATCTTTATCATAAATATTTCAATACCCCCCTCCTCCTGACTTATGCTCATGTATTTTGTCAGTCCTAAAATTAAGCCTAACATGGCTTCAAAAATTAGTCAATAATCACAACATTTATCTGAATTATTTAAAATAAAAAAGGGGGCATCGCCACCCCCTGACTTATAGTCTATTGCATTTTGTCAGTCTGGGAAATAAGCCTAATGTGGCTTCAAAACTTAGGGTTAAGAATAAGAACATCCTAAAGACGCATTATTGACGACTTCTTGGCGAAAAAAATGGCGCCACTAGGCCGTATACGGGAGCTGCTCCGAAATAAATACTAAGCTTAAAATCAATAAAGATTTAGATTGAATAAAATGAAGGAAAAAATGAAAATGATGAGTTCAGGCTGAAGAATTTATCAAGGGACACCCTCAAGTAGAAATTCAAACCAGGGATTTTTTTCTGTGAGGGATCTGACTTCTGTCCAATTATTGACCCAAAATCTCCAAGAAATTGATATTTTGAAGGTAAGAATTGATAACAAATAAATTAAAGATAAAAATTACACAATAATAATAATAAGCAAAATTTAGTAGTTCAAAATTCAAATCTAAGCAAGACTAGAGCAAAATTGAGTTAAGACAAACTACCATTACTATAAGACCATTAAATCATAAAACCAAATATATATATATATAACAAAGAACGTACCAGCTGAAACTAAATATTCAAAAAAAAAATTATGAGGAAATTTAAACCAATCAGTGGAGACCATAAACTAAATTCAATTTCTCTTCATTTAGAACTGAATACACCTACAATGCTTGGTCAAAGTTGATCAAGTGTTGGCAATAATTTACACTTTTTCACATACATTTATTAATTCATTTAAAGTAAATGTGCATTATAATAAAAAATTCTAACTATAAAGTATCAAATAAAAACAAAACAAATAAGGAATAAAAGTAATCTCCAATTCAGGAAACCTATCAAAAAGTTTATAATATAAATGATGAGAAATTAATGACATAATCAAATTTGACAAATGCATACTCAAATAAAATGTTTTGAAATTCGAGCTGATACAAGTAAATGAATGCAGCTTAGTAAATCAATACAATCAATCAAATTTTTGATAACTTTATAAAAAAATAGAACTTAGAATATGTCAAAAATATTATATAAAACTTTTATAAGCATTGCTATAAAATAATTCTATCAAAGATTCAGTAATATTATGAAAATAATAGGAAGACCATATTTCACATTACACTTCAATTTATCAAAAAATTATATCATTTACAAAGCAAGGCTATAAAGGTGAACAGAAACTAGCATTACAAATATATTAATCAGATCATGTAAGAAAATATTTTGAATGAAGAAACAAACAGAAAAGCTTTTCTTGATAAATGTTCATCAATATAAAAATAAAACATGTTAGTTTAACTCACAATTTTAAAACTGCTAAGTTTGCTTCTAAATCATAAGCATTTTCTCTCGCTTGAATATCGATATATTTTTCCAATGTTGTAAGATTCTCTGGATTATATCTGAAATAAATAATTTTCAAAAATGTCAGATATATACACAAGAAAGCAAAATCAAGCCATACAGTATTTAGATCAAGAAACAACAAACACTTAAAAATGTTTTATAACCTATCTATGCCTTTCAACATTGAGGCGACTGTTGCTTTCATTGCTTCGGCCATATTTTATTTTATTCCGTAAATAATTAAATAACTTGCATAAAATTTTAAAGAAAATGTGCCCGTTTGTAATCGGTTTACAATACACGACAAAAAATAAATGAGTTGAGCTGTATTATTCTGCAAACTTTTCTAGCATTAAACATTCTTACAAATATTTCAGAAAGATACTAACACTTTAAAGAAAATTATTATAATCTCTAGCATTACATTTATTCTAGATATAAAAAATGATTAATAAAGGTTAACTATATTTTATGTTTAGAATATATCGCACTAGTGCTTAGTGAAAGCGTGCTTGAAAATGGAAAAAGACCCAAAGGTTTAAGAAAGTTATAGACCAAGCACTCTTCTCAGCTGGCTTTTTAAAAAAATTCTGCATAAAAGATGAAAAGATCATTACAATTACTAAATTTTATACCTCCAAAATAATTTGGATTCCGAGGAAAGCAATCAACTGCTCATCATCTTGGCAAGAAACACCAATTCCATAACCGAAAACTTCCTTCCTTCAACAATAAATATTATATAGATAGTATTTTTCCTATTGTCTTGCGAGCTTTTGTCAGAGTTTGACATGATAGGTTTTGCCTGATATGATATGTTACAACATAGTTTTTCCGATATTTTATAAATTGGCTCCCAATACTAAAATACTCCTTAAAGTATTTTCGTTTGCTTGTTAAGAAATGCAATATTCAATTTGCAAACACGTTGCCTGAATATTTGCACCCTAACTCTGTTATATTTCTGATTTTTTTTTCTTTTATTTACTTTGTGATTCGAGGTCAGAGTCTCTGAGTTTACTAACTACATCTATCCACTTGACTAGCATGACTTTCAAATGTACTGCAGATTACAGTAATTTGTCTCGATAGGACATTTACTGTAATCTCACATTTCTAAATATAATTTTGGATTGTCTATAAAATTGACAACATGATTTTATTTACAATGTTGTTAAGAATGTGATTTAAAGTCGAAGAGAACGCAATGTTACATTTAAATAAGATTTTCTAATAAAATGATTTAGAGAAGTCAGGTTCAAAAACAATAGACAGTATGTGAGGCATTATATTAATAATTATTCTTCCAAAATTATTTACCCTTTTTTTGTTTTGGTTAAATTTATGAAAATTAAATTATTAATATTTAAAAATGAGTAAAGTTCTCTGTTAAACGAAGGTTGCTCTTCGATGCTTTTGATAGTTTGCTAAAAAAATAATAATGGAATATTTTCTGTTTATAGTAAAAGTTGGCTGACAAATTTTTCAAAAGAAAAAAAAATTATATCTATACATGGTTCATTACACTAATTTCACTTCTTTAAATTTTTTTTTATTTATTTTTCTTTTATATTTTAACATTAACTTTTTTTACCTTACGTAAATAAAGAAGAAGCTAGGGCATTTTTTTAGAAATTTGTATTCTTTTAAAATTAATATAAAGAATCAAAATCAAAATTTCAAAATTTGTATCTGAGTTGTCTGATCGCTTCAAGTAAAGCTAATAAAAATGAATAGTAAGCTATTATATCGTTTCATAATTTACAGCATGTCATCACAATGTAGAATTTAGAATTTATACTGTAGTTTTTACGATTTTGTTCAACGATGCTCCATGTAGAATTTTCAATACTGTTTTCACAAAATTGTACATTATTATATAATATCAGGCTTGAAAGTGTGAAACAAAAGTAAGGTAAAAATTTAAAATTAGCGTTTTCTCTCATGAAATGAATAAGTGATAGCAGCATAAATCGACGAGAACATAGAAGATTGGAAAATGTACGGACGAACCACAGATATTATTTGCCCATTATTCAGAATAAAAAGTGTTTTGCTTGTTATTTTTGCAATGAATGGCTAAGTCGTTCAAAAAATTATTTCTATATCATTTGATTCAATAAAAGTAATAAAATCGATGCTATATCATATAATCTATGTTAGTAATAAAGATGAATGAATATGTGTTGGCGCTCTAAAGACCAGAGCGTTTGACTTACAGCTACCGAATTTGAAAATGTATACTTTACAGGTCGGGAATGTGACATCGGCATTATTTTAATTTTAATTTACTTGACATTTTTTAAAATTTTAATTAAAAATTAAGCTGCATTTTGGTGCTTTCCTTCTATAATTTATGGAAATATTATTGCAGAAAAAGTAAATTTTACACCATTTCAAAATTTAAAAAATTATCTTTTACATGATACGAATTTAATAATTGTGCAAACTTTTGCTGAATTTTGGCAATTTTTTTAAAAATAATTTTTTACTTTATTTCCATCAATAGATGACATAATTGCCTTAAAATTCAAACCTTTTTCATTATTTCATCAAATAATTAATCATGTGATTTTCTTTCATTGTTGAAAGTTAAAGAAGAAACGTTCCGTTTAATATCTGTGTAGTTTACAAGAGAAATAAAGAATTGAAGCTATAATATCATGAAATTTAGAAGATAGGTGAACCGGATATTTACGTTTTTCATAGCTATAGGACAATCTCAATTAGAAAGGTTTATGTCAACAAAAAGTCACTTAACTAAGAATGTTAAAATAACATAGCTTTAATGTCAGACAATTGGATGGAATCATGGATATAAAAATGTAAAAAAAATGATTTATCCAAAATCAAATATAATCAAGATTTATATGCTGGTCTCTTGGGGCGACTATATTTAGATAAATTAAGAAAAGATAAATTATAAATTTAGATAGAATAAAAGATATTTACGTGTTTTTATGGAGATATGGCGTCAGAGGACTGGCATGAATTATAAAGGCTCATGTACTCAATGAATAGATCATATATAAGACAATTAAAATAAAAAGATTCAATGCCTGGTAATTTAAGGATCTCATAGAAATGAAAATATATTTAAACTATTTAACTAAAATTAAGTAAAACCAGTGTCATCGGCGAACCAGCTAGACTCCAAAGGCGGCTATTTTATATGTCAATATATTTGTGGTTATTTTATTTGATCTCATCTGCATAATCTCCGTAATACTATAATGTAACTAGCTGACATGGCAAACGTTGTTTCTGCCATATAAATTATTTCAAGTGATTATTTTGGGTGTTAATTAAAAAATAACGAATGTATTTTAAGTATGTGGGGATGGAATCTATGACAGAAAGAGGGATGGAACGCTGTAGACGATGATCGCCGATAAAAACAACAATAAAAAAAACAACCATTCATTTTCTCAATACAATGTATTTTATTAACGTAATGAACATGTACACTGTTTGATCTCTTAAAAATTAAATGTAAAGTGAAAAAATTAATATATTTTTTATCCTAAAGCATAAAAATGAAATAAAGAAAATCAATATTCATTTAGAAGAGCAACTGAGTGTATGATATTTTTTGTCAGTCCGTCTTTAGCCAACGCAAATAAGCTCGATGGTTTTGCCCACGCGAGAACATGCCACGTATAATTGTCCGTGTGAAAAACATGGTGTGCCCAAATCTAAGCCGCAAACATTCCTCGTTTGGCCTTGCGACTTATTGATTGCCATTGCGAATGCCAATCTAATAGGAAATTGAACGTGTTTGAATTCAATTGGAACGTCTGTGGTAATCACTGGAATTCGTGGCAGCAAGGCATTTTCGACTCGGAATTTGCCATTCAAAATGGTGGCTTCGATAACGTTTTTCATCAATTTTTTAATGACCAATCGCGTGCCATTGCACAGCCGTGGTGGGTTCAAATTCCGAAGTAAAATAACCGGAGATCCAGCTTTCAGTCGTAGAAGGTGTGGTGACAGGCCTGGCAAATCCAACGACTGCTGCATCTTGAAGATTAAATCATCGATGTCCACATTTTTTGATGCCAAAATGGTTCCTTCTGCCAGTCACGCATGATTTATGTATTGTGTGCGTACATCGGGAAATATGCGGTCAATGAGAGCATTTTGCGAATCAACGACAGTATAGAAATTTGTAGGCAATTTTATGCATCCATTATTTTTATAGGCAGCAACTTTTCCTTCGCCGATATCTAACAATTGGTCCGAGAATGTTTCGGTAGATGGATCTTGTAGCATTTGGACGCGCATGTTTATTTTTAGCTGGACTTTTTCAACATTACGTCATATTGGCGATGATTTCAAGCAAGAGTTGATCTCATCAGCGTGCGTTGAACGTGGATAGGGACACCCTAATTACCTAGCGTTATGAAATATACTTTACGACGTATTCTCATACCTACCAAATACACATAAAAAATTTCATAAAAATCAGTCACGCCGTTTCTGAGGAGTACATACACAAACACCGTGACACGAGATTTTTATTTATCAGATCTACTAATATCGTTATCCTAGTTTTTTAATACGAAGGTATTAGAATCAATTATCATGGGAATTTTATACGACTAATAATTGAATCCCTCCCCCCCCCCGAGAACATCTGGACGAGAATAAAAAGAACATAGAATGGAAGTTCTCGCTTACCTGGTGGGTAACAGTCATGGATGTTATTGACTGGTTAACGATTCTTCCGCCAATAACGGTATATGATAACACATATAATAAGTCATGAGGAATTTCTTTATTAGGTTGCTTGTCATGAAAGATGTTTTGCAATGAACACATATTCCGTTTTATTAACGGCATTTGTTTGCTCATGCAGATTAATGGACAACTTCATGGCAGGCTGGTTGATTACTATCTTAATTACCCACAATTGACTATAGTTTAGTAAAAATATATTCTGGAATGTATTGTTATTTTAAAAAAAAAAGCTCTAAAATTCGATTCGATTCCTTTTTATTTCATTTTAAAAACTAAAATTGAAAGAAAATCTTCAGTTTTGAGGAAACAGATTTCTTAACCCTGTGTTACTACAAATACTTTGCGTTTCTATTTATAAATTTAAAAAAAAGTTCCTGACAACAGAAGGCATTGTTTTGTAATTAATGCTTATGTCATATTATTATGGACTATTAAAAGAATAAAAAAATCATTTACCATAAAATTCACTGAATTTACTAAATTTCTTCGATACAAAACAACTTTTATATCTATTTTTCTGCTTTAAAAAGTTGATCATAATTAGTTAATTAATTTTGTAACATGTATATAAAACACGATAGGAAATCCAATACAAGGTAATGAAATCTTTAAGATTTAAACTGTCTCCAGTTTGCGATGTAATAATTTTCTTTTGAAGTAGTCGTTTGCTGAGATTTAATGGCATTGCAGTAGAAATTCGATATTTCTTGTTTTGAATTCGAATTCTTTCTCTGGTCTTTTGAATTCCTTAACAGCATTATGATAAAATATCTTCTATATTCAAATCCAGTTTCTTTAATTGGAAACCGAGACTAAGAACTATAAAAAAAGTATTTTTATTTTTGAATTGACGTCCGTGCTTGCGTCCAATGAAACAATTTTTTAAAGCAGCTTCAGGTAAGGGAATTAAATTTGAATTATAATTAAAAATTAATTAATTATTTAATACAATTAATGGTGCATTGAATAATAGTTTATTCAATTTTATACTATTCATGTTCTAAAACTGTAAGTATTACAATTATTAATAATTTTTAAAATTTTATTTAACATAATTTGATTTCGTTAAATCGCTTACTATATATTTATTATTTATCTAAAATTAAATTTAGAAAATTTGGCACCATTTTGAATTTAAAAATAGTAGTTTTGTCATAATGTTCTGATATTCAGATTTAATTATTCTTACTTTAATCGTCCAAGTTTCAAGTTAAAATTAGTAAAAATGGACTTCATAAAAAAATTGTGAATTTGAAATCCATAGTATCTTTAAGCATATGTTATTAAATCCTTTCTTAAATAAATATGAGCATAAAACAACTTGAAAATAAAAGTACAAATATTAGCAGTGTAACCTCTAACTCTATTCTAACTAATCAGGGGAAATGGTTTCCCTGAAACTTTTTTCCAGTACTCTCCAATAAAAATGTCACATCAGAGGACACCTTGTAGGAAACTGATTTACAGTACTTACGGAATACTAACTTTTGGCTCTAATTTAGCATTTTTACCGAATGTATTGTGTGATCATTGGCAAGTTTTTATTATCGATTAATTCTTGGCATAAAAGCTCACAGTTTTTTGAGGCTATCTTTGAGACAGTCAGACATTTACCCAAAACGTGTTTTTCGTAATCAATAAAGTCTGAAACGTGGAGATTCGTCAAAATCTGGAGTGTGAACTTTTTGACAATATTTTTTCTATGCTTTGTATACGAGAAAGTAAAAAAGAATATATACATATGTGAGTTTGTGCTCGACAGATTAGACCGTTTGACCTAGAGCTATCAAATTAAATCAAGCAGTCAAACCTTGCATAACGAGCAAAACAAACTGTAAGAAAGTGACTCGCTTAACGAATGATGTTTCGCATCACGAGCAGAGAAGAGATACGATTACGTCACATGTTGGACTGAACAGTATTGGTTAATGCTAATCTCATGCTCTAAGAGACACCATTACATCATATGTTGACTGGTTGGTTGGTTGATGGAGTTTATTGGCGCAAGAACCATTTTTGATTAAACTGTGCCAAACATATGGTAAGATTTAATCCTATTTTAAAAGTTTAAACATTTCTTTCTAAATTGCATCATTTGCCTGAACCTGTCAACCTGTAAAATCTACAAAAAGTAATAGCATTATAAAACAGAATCAAAGAGTTATTTAAGAATCAAATCGAAAAGTAACAGCCAATCATTTTTAAAAAGGTAAAAAGGTGGGGATGGGGAACTTTATGAAGAATATCTTTAAATTTTATTTGAGGAGAGTGAAAGTAGCGAATTCATTCATTGTTAAATTGTGGACATTCTATTAAAATATGAAGAACCGTTATAGGACACTGGCATATTGTACATTGGGGTGCGGGTTCCCCCAAGAGCAAATGCTTGTGTGTGAGCCATGCGTGGCAAATTCTTAATCTGGTAAGAATGGTATCAAATTTTCTACTAGGCAAACAAGGCCAACAATCTATTAGATGTTTTATTGTTTTAAGTTTATTTGCCTCTGTAAGATCCCACTGGGTTTGCCATTTTAAATGCAAACTGGATTTAACGTGGTTTTTTATATCTTTCAATGGAATAGGAGATTTTAATATACTGGTATTCTATGTTCACCAGGAGAAAGCACTTCTGTCCGCCTTCTTGGAGGTAGAGTTCATTTCAGAGCAGGGAAGACGTGTAAATTCCCCCAGTCTTGTTAATGAGACAACCCTAAATGCGCGCCAAACGGCGAATGTTTACTCTTTATCACTTACTTCGTTTTATCGTCTGCTGCAGTACTTTTCTTTCTTCTAGCTAGTTATAATAAATAATGTATATTTAATTTCAAAACAAACAACTGCAAAATGTCTTTAAAAGGGCGAACGATTCACTCGAAAGAGAGAAATATAATAAATAATGTTCCTAAATTTTGTGAAGATGAGGCTAGAGCTGGAACACTTTTGTTTCCCCTTTCCCAAGCCCAAAACGGTGCTGCTTCAGCTACTGGTGTTTCACTTAGAACAATTAAGCGAATTAAAAAGGAAGATATTTCTACAAATGGACAGTTATCTACGCCGGGGAAACATCGAAAGCGTCCCGAGGCTTGAAATGCAATATTGGACAATTTTGATCTGTGTGTTCTTCGAAATATTGTGAATGAGTTTTATGCAAACAACAAAATTCCATCTTTATCTCGATTGCTTCCCGTGATGATGGAAAGAATAAATTTTCCTTGGAAAAGAGGAACTCTATGGAAATATCTCCACATTGCAGGTTTTCTCTACAAACGTTGCAGAAACCAGAGACAGATCTTAATTGAAAGATCGCACATTTTAGCCTGGAGATTTCGTTTTCTTAGGGAAATGAAAAAATTCCGAGAAGCAAAAAGGAACATTGTTTACATAGATGAAACGTGGTTTGACAGCAATCTTTCATTCGAGAAATGTTGGAGAGATGAAAAAATTGGCGCTGCCATGAAAGATAGCTCAGGTCATCGTCTGATTGTGGTTCATGCTGGATCAGAATCTGGCTTCGTTCCAAATGCTGGATTAATATTTAAAGCTGGATCTGCAACTGGAGATTATCACGACCAGATAAACTATGATAATTTAAAAAAAATGGGTAGTTGAGAAGCTGCTACCTAATATTCCAACGAATTCGGTAATAGTTATGGATAATGCAGCTTATCACACAAAAGTGATGGATCCCGTACCCACAAAAAGCTCAAAAAAGGATAAAATGGGTGCCTGGTTGGAAAAAAAGCAAATCCCATATGATAAAAAAGTGCGAAAAGTTCAGTTACTTGAACTGATTGCTGCAAATGCAAATGGCGAAAAAAATATTTAATTGACGAAATTTTAAAAGAGCAAGGACATGATGTTTTGAGATTTCTCCCATACCACTGTGACTTAAACCCAATAGAATTAATTTGGGCTGATGTTAAACGTTACGTGCGAGAGAGAAATGCGACTGTCGACATGAGTTTGCAACGTCTTAAAAGTCTTCCTTCGGAAGCCATGATAAATATATTGGAAATATGAGATGGGAAAAACATTGCAAACATATCAAGCACATTGAAAAAAAGTATTGGGAAACTGACGGCATTGTCGAATAAATCGTGGAAAACATTTCTTTTAACATCAGTTCGGATTCTGATACCGAGAGCAATTTTAGTGATGATGACACTGATGATAGTTATGACGATGAACCTTAATTTTAATTCCTACAGTTTTCATTTCCTTTGTTAAGAATGTCTTGATTATTTTTATTTAGAAACATTTGAATAAAATTTAATAAGTTCAAGCAGTATGAATAAATGCCTAGTTGATGTTTAATTTATTAGCAAATTCTAGATATTACAAAGGTAATGCAATTTTTTAAATACTATTTTTATTCATGAAATAATTTAAATCAGGACTCTTCATTATAACTAGATTCTGAAATATGTCTGATTCCAAAAAATAATAACTATAATTTATGTATCAAATTTAAGAAAAATATATTTTAAACCGAATTTATATTTTTTGCAACATTTAATAAATTTTATAAATGGAAATGTCAACTTCAGCAACAAAATTTCAGTGTTAAAATACTAAATATTGTATATCATTTTAAAACTTGAACTATCTATTTTTAATAGTGCACAGATTAAACATGAAATAATAAATTGTTTTATAAAATATAGTAGCATTAATAAAATTGATGTCTATCTCTTTTTAGAAATTTTCCTTGATAATTTCGTATGCAGTAATATAAAGTTTTTTTTAAATATTTCCCAATTTTAAAAGAAGTGGTTAATATTATTGCTATATACATTACAGACAGCATATGCCAAGTTAATATAAAATAAATATCCTTATGGTTATATTTTATTTATTTATTTACTTATTTTCATCAGCTGAAAACATAAAGATTTTATTCAGCATTGTTATTCAGCTTTGTTTTCAAAGACAATAAATTAAGAGTAAAATCTCTTAAAAGATGTACATTTTGTGTGGTATGTTGAATGTCAGTCAATAACTCATGGAATTCGTCAATTGTCTCACTGAAATGATAATATAAAAAAGGGTAAAAGTTAACGATCACCAATTGGCAACCTTTCTTGACACTGATCACTTTCTCCTTCTGAAATCATCGAAATAGTATCGTCTGATATCACGTGACGAGGGCGGGGCCAAGTACCAACTTCTGGTGAATGAAAAATAGCAGTTTTCGCTAGATTATCTGCTAATTCATTTCCCGGTATACTGACGTGCGAAGGAACCCAGCAGAAAAGAACTTTGAACCCTTTGCAAGTGAGATTATCATGTAGTTCAAGTATGTTAAAAGTCAATGAATGAGATAAACGGTGGAGTGATGTCAAAGATTCCTAGACACTTTTTGAGTCTGAATATACACTGGTGTGCAAAACTTAAACAACAGGTATGTTTTTTGTCATAACTTCACGAGAAATCATCTGAGAGACATGAAATTCAGAAGTGAGATACAGCATTTTGTTCTGAAAGAATGACGAAAGCATAGTTGCGCAGAAATGAATACAATGCATACAGTATGGAATCAAACAAAAAAGGCTTTATTGAACTCATAGTATCGTTACACATGATTGTCTGTCCAAGAGGAAGAACAGCAAGCAAATGTTCCTTAGTATGGGATATGCCCTCCCCTTACTGCAATGGTTGCTTCGCACCGTCTCCCCATACTCAGCACCAGATTGTCCAACAGTTCTTGAGGTAAGAGTGCCCATTCCTCAATCAGCATCTGTTTAAGTTGTCGGGTGTTCCCAGGAAGATGTAATCGTGCCGCAAGGCGTCTCCCCAAAGCATCCCACACATGTTCTATCGGATTTAAATCAGGGGAGCCCGCCGGCCAATCCATTCGAGTGATATCTTCACTTTCCAGGAGCTCCTCAACAGCATGAGTCCTGTGTGGCCGTGCATTGTCATCCATAAAAACGAAGTCTGATCCAATGGCACCTCGGAACAGACGCACATGGGGAAGCATCACCTCCTGACAATAGCGATCTCCAGTTACAGATCCTCTGCCGAAAACGTGGAGCTCAGTCCGCCCGTTCATCATAATGCCTCCCCAGACGACAACTCCAGGACCACCGAAACGGTCTCTTTCCGTGATGTTACTGGGATGAAACCGTGTCCCGACCTCTCTCCAAATCAACTGGCGTTGGGAATCGCTTGTGGCACTAAAACGACACTCATCTGTAAAGAGGACACGACTCCATTGATGAGATCCAATTGTTTTTGTGCTCCCTGCACCACTCTAAACGTTGCCGCCGGTAGGAAACTGCCAAAAGAATGCAGCGTTCAGGACGGCGGGCGAATAGGCCACCTTTGTGAAGGCGTCTGGACACAGCAAAACGCGACACCGTTGCTGCACACAGTTGCTGAGCAATGGCGCTTGCTGACTGGTTTCGGGTTCTTTTTATCTGCAGGACGATATGTCGGTCATCCACTGCAGTTGTTTTCCTGGGGCGGCACCACCAACCTTTCTCACAGCTGTACCTGTGGTTTGGAAGGCTTTCCAAGCGTGCGAAACGATATTTTTGTTGATTCCGAACTCTTCAGCTACACTGGTCACACTACGCCCGTCCTCCAGCTTTCCGATCATTCTTCCACGTGTGAAATCGTCCAGGTGATTTCTGCTAGCCATATTTCACGAATTAACTCACGGGCACTTGCAGCGAATGTCTTTAATTGCGTCTCCGTCCTTCCTTTTATTGTAGTGTTGAGCTGCGCGTGCCTTCCGCACGTGTTTTGCGTACGCTCACGTCGCCTGTGACGTTTTGTTCCTGACATTTGCATACGCATGACCTTTCTCTTGAATTACGTGTTCATTGTACTGATCACAAGAACTTCTTTTCTGCAATTTCATGGCTATCTGCTTAAAATTTGTATTGTTGCTTAAGTTTTGCACACCAGTGTATGATATAGTTATCAGGTGGACTATTTGAAATGTGAGATAATGCATGAAGTATGGCAGTGATTTCTGGAGTAAAAATAGAACATGAAGGGTGAAGTTGAAATGAGCTGGTATCATTGATAAAAACACAAGCAAATGAAGTACATGAAGAGCCTTTCGAACCGTCTGTAAATATTGGAATGAAATTTTTATGTGATTCACGATGATGAGCAAAAAGTTGTAAATCGCAGGGGCCGTATTAGTTTTATCAAAAGTTGTAATTGGATTTAAGTATTTCAGTCCATGTGATTTCCACGGTGTGAGGAAATATTTTGCGTTTGGTATAACAAGGATATTGTCTATGTTTAAACTGTTTAGAATGTTTGTTGCTCCGTTAAAGAATGAAGGAATGACGTATGGTCTGGCATTTTGTAAGGAAAATATGAATTGGTTTTGCTTGTAATTAAAAAAACGGATGTCATGGAAGGGATAAAAGTTTAAAATAGTAGTGGAGAGTTAGCATTTTTCATTTCTGATCGAGAGAGGGCTCACAACATTCGACAGGAGAAGTACGAAAGGCGCCACTGCAAAGTCTGAGAGCTGAGTTATAAATAGGGTCTAATTTTTTTAACACACTCTGTCTTGCAGAACCGTATATTACACATCCGTAATCCATCCTGGAGAGCACAGCTGCTCTGTAGACTCGAAGCAAGGATGTTCTGGGAGCTCCCCAAGATGTATTTGAAAGAACTTTTAAGATGTTCAAAGCCTTTTTGAGTTTCTTTCGTAAATATAAAACATGTGGGCCGAAAGTGAGTTTTTTTGTCAAAAATTAGTCCTAAAAATTTAATTTCATTGACAACACTGATGAGTTGATCGTCAAGTATAATCTCAGGATCTGGATGGAGACGGCGTTTACGACAAAAGTGTACACATTTTGTTTTCGTTGAGGAAAAAGAGAACCCATTAAGAGTAGACCATTGTTGGATTTTATTTACGGCCAGTTGAAGTTGCCGTTCCATAAGTGCAATATCATCCCCTGAACAATATATGAAGAGATCATCAACGTAAAGGAAGCCTTTGACATAGAGTGGAAGTTGTGGTAAAATGTCATTGATCTTTAAAGCAAAAAGCGTTACACTAAGTACACTACCCTGAGGCACACCCTGTTCTTGAATAAAGTAGTCTAACTCCAATTCTTACTCTGAATCTTTGGTTCATATGTTGGCCTGAACAGTATTGGTTAATGCTAAGCTCATGCTTGAAGATACACGATTACGTCACATGTTGGACTGAACAGTATTGGTTAATGCTGAGCTCATGCTTGAAGAGACACCATTACGTCACATGTTGGACTGGGCAGTACTTGTTAATGTTGAGCTCATGCCTGAAGAGATACCATTACGTCACATGTTGTACTGGACAGTATTGGTTAATGCTGAGCGCATGCTTGAAGAGAATGCTTACGTCTACATAAAAGAAATTTTTGTCGGTTAATGTTAATCCAACGGGATTTCGAGTGTTTTGAGCAAATACCTATAAAGCCTTAATCGATGAGATTGTGTCTCTGGCCTAGGCTATGAAACTACAGGTGGAGGCGATGACATCGAAGAGTTGCAGGAAGAACGCAAACAGAACTACTGAAAACTTATGCAGCTGCATTTCGTAACGCAGCAAAAAGTATCGGAGAAGGGAAGGAAATAGAGTGAACAGATGAACAGAGCAACACCCTTTCATTAAAATAAGGTTGGTTAATTAGTAATTAATTAATAATACTGTTTAATTATCTTTTTAATTTTTATTGTGTGCATAAAACTTTCTAATAGAAACCAATCGAGCAATTGAGAAATCGAGAAATTGTTTTTCAATATTTTTATTTGTAGAAAAATGAATGTTTTTTTTTCAATAATTCCAAAGTATATATATTGCACAATATCCATTTATACATAACATCAAATTTTTTTTTAAAAGGCTTTCAGTGGTACAAATTTCAGTTCAATTTCTTTACGATATTTTAATACATTTCTTCCAAAATTAATTTTAAACTCTATTTGTAGTAATTCTTTTTACCATTGTGATGAAACTGTGAACATTTTTTTTCCCATGAAATTTTTCACACGGGTACTTTTGCAAACCTTATGATTTTAAAAAATGCCTTTTTCAGTATTTATCTTCAAAACAATTTTTTCTTCTTCCTTTGTAACAGGTGACGTTCATAAGTTGTGATGTGTGATATTAAAATTATTACTCTGAAACTAGAAATATAGATGGAATTAAGCCAGACAAAGACCTAATTTGATACTTAAAACAATATTATGCAATGATGTTTCATATTAAAGTTTCAAATTTATTTTTATTAATATATTAATTATTATTTAATATATAATAATAATATATATATTATAATATATTAAAATATTAACAAATTATAATGTTTACTATTACGATAAATATTTATGCGGTATCATTTACCAATGGACATTCATTGCCAAGAAAAAATAAAATACAAAATCATTTTATTGCTTAGTTGCAAAAGAAAAAAAGTAATTGCAAAGAATTGAAACATTGAATATTTTTTGCATAATTGAATGATTATGCAAAATTGTAATATTGTATAATCAGGAGGAAATGCAATCCCAATAACTTCTTTTTAGCCCATAAAAAGCCACAGTGCTTTCGCTATCAAGAAACATTTCTATGTATCAGTCCACAGTTCATTGACAAAGAACAAATTAAATCACATTCCCTCTCACCTCCAAGTGGAAGGGGAAAAAATAATAAAGACCGTTTCTCCAGGAGGGGAAGTAGAGATAATCAGATCTGTCTCTCCCCGGGGCGGCTTCCCTTTAAACTACTGACCACCCCTGACTCCCGGATGCGCTCTGTTTGCCCCATAAAAAATTCGAACCGTCATTCCCGTTTAATCGGCTTACGGGGATTGTGGGGTGGTCAGTAGTTAGTGGTTGGTAGCGACAGTAACGGTGTCCGCCACCCGGAGAGATATTCTGCGCAAACGATCTTTTTTTTTTCTTTTTCCTCTTCTTTATTTTTGATGTCACCGTTTATCGTTCGGTGAGACCGATGCTTCCCCCCTTTTTTTTTTTTTTTTTTTTTTTTGACATGGTAGGGGGTGCTTTGTGAAATGTCCAGAAGAATATAGTGATGACAAAAGTATGTGGCTATAATGGGCAGATGACGTTCCTCTTAGAGATTTCAACTGAATTATTGTCCATGATTTTCAGAATGCTAAAGAATAAAATAATTAGTATATCCTGGTTTGAATCAGGTTATGAGTAACTTCGAGAAATGAAGTCCCAGTTACATTCGTAGGATTAATATTAAAGAATTTTTTTTTTAATTTTATTTAGTTTTAATAATACATTAACGAACTTTTCTATTTTGAGGAAGAGGTTCTATAAAAAAAGTACGCATACAAAACACAGCCGAGTATCTGATTCGCGACTGTCCGGCCTAGTTTTCTTTACCGTAATTAATTGAAGAAGGCAAGGCATTGGAAACGAGCGCCTGTTACGAATCGTGTCTTGTGCAAAATACAAGTTGTAATAGGAAAAGAGCAGCGTTCTGCTCGCTGTTCATTGTTTCGTCATAACGGACCTCAGTTGTTGCAGCTGTTCCTGATTATAACTGCTCAGTACGAACATGATTCGTAAATTGTTCTTGGGGCATGCTTAATGTTTTTTTAAGTGTATCACAGTGAAGTGTACCGAATTCATGTTAAAATGCGAACAGTTTATATCCTTTAACTTACTTTTCCTCTAGTAAATTCTTGCAGCGCAGTATATATACATATATAAACTACCCGTACAGAGCCTTCTATTTTAACTCGACACGTTACCGGCAACTGCTTCTATGATTCACCGGGCCGCGGCTGTGTTCATATTGAGATAAATGGAGGTTTTGGTACTCAATAAGAAGTAAGAATATACGTATTATATCAGTGAGGTTTTTATTTTTTTATTTTTTTATAAAAGCTTTTTATGCTGGTATTGGTGGGCAAAAAAAGAAAAGAAAATGAGTTCATAGAACACCGGTTTTTCTATTATCCAGCTTGCCCTTCCGCCACATTAGGTCGGATACTCAGGAGTGTACTGTATCAGGTCTATGGAGCAATGAGGACATGTTTAAATGGTCTGTCGCTACATGGCCTTTTATATAATTTCAGCAATAATTACAAGAATGTGACAATTTGAATACATTGAAAATTTAATCTAGCATACATCAATGCTATATAATTATTACAATCGTCAAGATTTACCTGGTACGAGAAATGGTCGAAATGATGGACGCGATTGCCCAAGTCAATGGTATGGAGAACGTCAGTAAATTTATCCCTTGGTTTTTAGAATCATTGTCTTTCTGTGGCTGATCTGGAATCGTTGATACAGATTGCTAAATGAATATGAGCTATAAATATATTTCATGTGTTTATTTGAAAAAAAAAATATCCTAAAAATGACTGAAGACTTTTTCTTAACCATAAACTTGCTTTTACCAATATGAATTAAAGATGTTTTCAGTTAATATGGGTAACAAAAGTTAACTGTTTATGTAATAGTTTTTCAAAATGGATGGGCAATGTTTTTGACAATGTTTATAAGCCTAACCTTCGAAGCACGCATCTCATAATTTCCATGGTTGAGAAGTTCATTTACTTTCTGCGGCATTTGGAAATTTGTGAGACAACAGTATGTTTATCCCATTGTATTGTCACTGTGTTGCATACAAGCAATTCGCTTCGTTTCAAAAGAGTCGACCATATTAGCAAATGTGGCATTTAAATGCATTTCAGAATGCAGTTAAAGGAATAATAAAAGAATTGAATCTTTGTGGCTTGTTCCTTTAAAGCAAATTTTTTTGCCCCTTTTAAAGAATTCAGATGAATTTTTATTTCAGAAGTTTCCAGTGAAGAAATTTTCTTGGCTTTTTAAAATTCGCCAACACGTGCTAGATACATTTCCAGCAATATTGAGATAAATTAAATCAAAATCTTCAATACGTGTTTGTGATTATTTAATATATTTAAAAAATTTTCTTTAAAACTTGATAAACATTTACAAAAACATATTCAGAAACACGAAATTATAAGAAAGAATCAAAACATGTAAAGAAATATTCATGGAGTTTTTTTCTACAATCTATACATTTAAAATAATAAATCAAAGCAAAGAACTAATCACTGAATCTCAATGACTGGTCTAATTTCGTCAATTTTTATTTTCTATGAAATCTCATGATATCTAGATACGTCATCAAAAATAATTTGGGGTCTGTCCCCTCCATTTTCGGGAGCCTTAACAAATTGCCCATCTTTATAGGGATGCTCATTCTCTATGGGAAAACCCTGACAGAGCCTTCCCTAACCACAACCACCGAACCGATTTCGCCAATTTTCATCTCATACGGAAAATTATGACCCTTAAATGCATCATCAATGGTTGACTCCTCTTACCAATCTTTATTTTCAAGAGGCATTGCAAAATAAAATTTTGATAGAGCCTAGGAGCAAAAACTGGATTGATTCAGGCCATTTTACAAGCAAAGGTAACCAGTCAGAATGCCATATGTTCATTATACAATTATAATCTAAGACAGCATGTCCTTTCGTTGTGAATAAGGTGCGGTTCATCAAAACTGGTTGACATGATTAAATGAATGCCGTTAACTCCTCAAGCAAACACTAGCCATCAAAAGCGGATAGTATATTCTTAACCTATAAAGAAAAATTTCAAATTTTAACAGATGCATTTTATTTTCACTTAAGCGAGGTATAAATACAAAAAAGTTTCTTTACAAACAAAAAATTTGATCTTCAGTTTTTGATGAATTTCAATCCTTCCGGGCTTTTTTTTAATCTTTTTTTTCAGTTATTCTTGCCTATTTTTGTGTATATTAACAGCACACTTCAAACAGAGGGTTGATAGATCAAATTTGACAAGAAGTTACTATACGGCAGTTACAGATCAGTCAAATTTTACACTAAATTTCTGGAAAATGTATTTTTTAAAAAAAATATAATCTCGATATTCATCGCTATAAAATACTAAATGACAATATTTACAAATATATAATAAAAGAATATATAATATTTAATATATATTCTTTTATTATATATTTTAAATATATAACATTTAAAATATATAATAAAGGACAATATTTACAAAAGTTATTTTAAATATTTAACAACAATCAAACATCGTAAAAGAAGTGCTCAACTTTGATTTATGAGCATTAAAAGTTGGACGTAAGGAAAAAAAATTAAATTCTATCTGTGAAAAATTTCAAACAGCAAAGAAAATTTTTGCTTCTTTAAGTAGTTTAGACTAAGTTTAATTTAGCTAATGCTAATCTTGAGTTAGGTAAAACAGGTACCAAAATCTGATATTCAAATCATAAAATTGCATAAAACTTTAAAACATAAAACATCTAGCCAATCTTATAAGTATAGAATAGGTAAACCAACTGGCAACATTTAAAATTAGATGTATCGTAGCGTGAATAAGAGATAGATGTGTTGGAAAATAAGGGGTGGCAAACTGTGATAGTCAATAAGATAATTACTGATTGGCGAGTGACAATCCGTATAATAACGGAAGTTCTTTTTAAAGAGTGTGCCCCTAAGCATGCACGCGATTAGGTCGTTAACACACCCTCCAACTTGATACAGCGAATCGGTTATGTAATATGGAAGTTTGGAGGAACTTTCAGAAATTTCTGATGCTGCAAAAAAATTAAGTTATAAGGTTTTTTTTTTAATCAAGATATTATAAGGAAAACTGTAAGATTCATTACGCACATAAATACAAATCTAAGGTAAAAAATTATCATGATTTTTATATGCTTGTTTATAAATAATATAATAGAATAAATTTGTATAAATGGAGATATGTATGAAATGGAATCGGAATTATTAGTGGAAAATACGAATGTTTAAATTAATTAAAAGGAAAATATTATCAAGTTTACAAGGGATTTAATTTTTTTTATTAAATAGAAATTTTCTTTTTTGTTTGTTTACACCTTGTACATCATTTTATTTCATTGATAAACTAGTCGCTCTTGACAACTTACTGACTAGCAGGAGATATTGAATATATTTAAGATAAGATTGCTTACACGCAATTTCATGTTCATGATTCCGTCAAATTATTGGACATTGAAGCATTTTAATACTCGTACATATGATCAGTTTATTGAGTATATGAACTTTTCTAATAGAGAACAGTTGCACTACATCAAATAGTAATTAAACGCATAAATATCGGTTTTCCTGTCGTCTGAATTTAGTGGTATTGTATTTTTATTCGTCCTGTATAAACTACATAAATATTAAACAGAATCTTTCTTTACCTGTCAACATTAGAATAAAGTAAGACGATCCAGTATTTGATGAAATAATGAATATGATTTCCGTTTTCAATCGCAAAATGAAAATGTTGTTGTGAAATATATTAGAAATATGTTTAAAAGTTAATGAAATATAGAACGAAAGAATTTTACAGCAACTAAATTGGCATCATGGAATGCCATTTGGAAAGGCATGGCATTTTAGATTTTAAAACGGTGTGAAAATAATTTTCGTTCAGGAATATTTTCGAAATTTTTCGAGGAAAAAACATTAAAATCTAGAATACTTTTTAATTAATTAAAATCTTAATTAAAATATCCGAAACATCGCTTAGAGGTACATATTTTCATCCTCCTTAGTATGTATGTGCCAAATTTGGTAACTATAGGCCAAACGTTCTGGCCTGAAAAGCATCAACGCACATATACATTCATCCTTATTATAAGTGAAAATTTATAATACTATTTTCCCCTCTTAAAATAATAAATAAATAAAGTAAAAGTATACGATGATTTAGATTGGATTTATCAGAAATTTTTAAAATTCTAGGATGCTGCTTTTTGAAGAAGATCTGCAAATTATTCTTATTTTAAATAAAATTTTCAAATGAAGTAATCCTCCTACTACATACAAACGATAGACTGCCATTTTATTCTGATATAAAAGTATGAAATCTTTAACAAGGTCTACTATTATAGCTGAAGTTTCTCGTGAAAAAATTTATAAGCTATTTTTATAAGCTGTCTGCGATATCCACAGGCTATTTTGCATTATTTACCCAATATTTTAAAATGGTACATTTAAGAGAAAATGCAATGAACATATCACAGTTCTAATTTTTAATTTTTTCGTTTGAATAAAATTCGAGTTTATGATTATTCTCCATTTATGAAATCAATATTTTATAAACAAATCATTACAGCCACTGCATAATTTAGAAAGCTTTTAAGAGTTTAATTTTGTGGTGTTATTCTAGTTTGATTTCAGTGGAAATGGATAGTTCAAGCGTACAGTGAAATGAATATATTAAAGCACAGTTTTATAAGTGTAATTAAAAATTATAATTTTTTCATTTTAATTATTATTATTATTTATTTATTATTCTTTAATCTGTGACATGTTTTAAATATCACGGAATCTTGAAATCAATCTTTTAAATCAAAAATATAGAGAAGGGTTTCATTTGTAGTAATTTTAATTAAATTTATCGTTTAGCTGTTACTTAAAATCTTCAAATATTAAAATAGAATATTTTTTATTAAGTACACATTAATGAACTTAATATAAAAATTGTAGTATGTCAGGAAATGAGTAAAGCATCGCTTTCAAAATTCCATCTTTATAAACATGAAACAAATCAAAAACTGTGTAAGGGCAGGTCACTCAATTAATGAACTTAATATAAAAATTGTAGTATGTCAGGAAATGAGTAAAACATCGCTTTCAAAATTCCATCTTTATAAACATGAAACAAATCAAAAACTGTGTAAAGGCAGGTCACTCAATTAATGAACTTAATATAAAAATTGTAGTATGTCAGGAAATGAGTAAAGCATCGCTTTCAAAATTTCATCTTTATAAACATGAAACAAACCAAAAACTGTGTAAGGGCAGGTCACTCAATAGGCTTACGATGAAAAATACTGATTTTTAATTTTTTGAGATGAAGGAGTGGGTGGGGGGTTAAAAGGTTCATATTCCGTCTCAAAACCGCTTTGATTTCAATTTTAAAAATATTTTTGTAAACTTTTGCATAAGTAATTATTTTAAATTACTCACATTAGTTTTCTAGTTTTATACACTCATTCTTTTACTTTTAATCATATACAGGGTAATAATTCCAAAATATTCGTCATTAAATCGAAAGAAAGATGAGATAACCGAAATAAATAGGTTTAATTTGTCATAGGCATTTATAGTACGAAATAATACACTGAAGTGTTAAAAGGTTCCCTTTAATACTTCTGAGTGAAATATATTTTCTTGTTGAAATTTTCATTGACAATTGTTAAATTTAATGATCACAATGAGATGATAATTCGCATTGGAAAAGATACATACATACCAAGTGACTCTGTATCAATTATTTAAGATGTTATGGCATTCAACTATTTAGCAGGACCTTCTTTTACTTAGAATGTATTATTTCATGCATAGAATGGATGTCAGTGAGATTTCTGTTTTTATGCAGATACTTATGTTTCAAAACCCACACCAGGAATGGAAAATTAAGTTAATAGGACATCGGAAATATAACTTTACGACTGCAACCTCTGCCATTTCAACGCATTTTTCCCACACGCACATTCCAATGCAAAGCCTGCTTATCTCGGTCCCTTCAAAATTAAAACTTTTGTAAGATATTTTTAAACATTCGAGTATCTCTTAGGATACGTTAGGTCAGATACTTTAAATTACAATTCAATTGGCAAAAACATACCAAAAAGCATTTCATAAATCGAGCTTTTAGTAAAGATTTTGGCTCAGAATTCTACAAAAGAAAGTAATTCCTATCCAAGTAAAGCAACACGTACAAAACAAATGACGATAATGAATTAAAAGCCGAACAAAGCGAATGAAAAAAGGAGGAAGCTATTTCAGCAAAAGAAAAGGAAAGGAAAAGAACGTTTGCTCAGAAATTAGGCAGAAAGTGTTCTGGAATACTAAGTGCCAAGAAGTGGGGACAAATCTATTGGTTCTCTATACCAGATTAAGAGGAGCGGATGAAATGAATTGAAAGTGAGAAGCAGACGATCTTGGGGAAAGGAATGTTTATCCAGTTTCCAAGCTGCTGAGATCGTTTGGTAGATCCCGCATTCGATACACGCCACAACTACGTATTAGTGCTCTAGAAATGGAACAAAGCAAGATTTGAGGATATAGCTTTTCATTTCATTTAGAAGAACTGTTGCTTGCAAAAGTGATTCACTCGATCTTAAGACGTTGCATCATTGTATTTGAAACAAAATCCCGCTGATTTGATTTAATATGGATTGGAATGGATTTGTTCAATTTGGCAAAACGTTCCATAGACTAATGGGAATACACACCATAATTCAGAAATATGTTTTTTTTGACAAAGATAGCATCTAAGATGGCATACCACATCCAGTCCTTGGGAATATGTTTCATCATCTGTGTAATAAACTTTTAAAAGAAATTTTCAAAAAAATAAAAAAAAATCTAGAACTTTCTAAAATTTTTATAAAAATTTCGAACATTTCTATATTTTTTCAAATGTACTTCAATAATTTTTTGATCATACAATTATAAGACGGCTTTAGAATTCTTAAAAAGTTTATATATTCTGAAACATCTATCTAATCAATAACAGTTAATAAATAACCAGAAAAACAAGTGCATTGCGCAATCCACTCTAAAAAATAACTACTAAAATTTGAAAATTTCTTTCGAATTTTGAACAAAATCAGTCAAAAGGTTGACTATAAGTATTCTGTTAATGTGTATGTAAATATTTAAAACTCAGAAATAGAATAGGATGGAAGGATGGATTTTAATATAATATCTTAAATGTGAATTCGTAGATGTGTATCTGTTTGAATGGACTGTGTTTTTATTTACCCATCCGTGTTTACCGCAACGCGGTCACTAGGAAACGTATCACGCTACATAAACTACGTTTATTATTGAAATTGTAAATTTGTATCAAACTTCGGACCAAATCGTGGAAAGGTAAAAGGTGCAAGAAGCATACTCGGTTTCTTCATTATACTTTGAAGATAAATATAAGGTGCGTCATGCTATTTACTTTTTGTTAAAGGAACCGGAGACAAGCATTTTCTGACGATTGTATTTCCTTAAGGGGTGATACACAGAAAGATGAATGGTTCAGGCGTTTGTTAATTCCACGAATAATCAGTGCTCACTCTATTGCTAACATCCCCTCTTTTCATCTTTCCGGTCATCCTTTTTTGTCGAAATAAACGCCTTTTGATACATGCGCAGAATCTTGGGGGATCTGCGAATCCGAGAATGAAAAGTACGTATATGCCAATTACACTGGTGTCGTTGCAAAGATCTTTAATTAGTTGTTTATGTAAGAATATAATCGCATAAAATAAAATAGGAGGATAGAGGACATCATAACAGTATTATATTCACAAAAAATCGTTGCCAGATTTTGATAAATTTCTACAGTTTAGATCTCCTTCAGTTAAGAAAAACATTTTTGATATCCTTCTGTGGACACGATATTAAAGTAAGCTATGAACTAAACGGATAAAATTTGGTCCATGGATTTATAATCAATATTACGGATCCATATCAACCCAAACTTTTAAATAGTTGATCATATTTTCTCTGTATGCTTTTATTCGTGTAAATATGATGGCTAAAAAATGTAAATATCTAGATTAAAAAAAAATTTGATAGGTCACCGATTTGGTATGAAAATTGTATCAATGGTTTTTATTTACAACAAAAATGTTTCAAAGTTTAAACCAAAATAAGCCTAAAAGAGAACGACATTTCCAAAACACATATTGGATATTCTTCATTGTATGACTGGCTCCAAATGCACTAACACATGAAGCATTGTATTGTAAAAATTCACGAGAAGGCGAGAGGAGAATATTCAATCCGGTTATGCTTCGCTAACATCAAGGATTAGTATCAATAAAAATATGTGGGATGTCCGAAAAGGCTTCATTGCGATTCAAAATTGCATCTAGCAAAAATTAAGAACACATGTAATTATTATTATTATTATTGATGATGATGTAATTATTGCCATTGTAATTATTATTATTATTATTATTGTTGTTGTTGTTGTTACTATTAGTATTGATAATATTATTATTCTTGTTCTTCTTCTTCTTATTATTATTTGAGTTCTACGCCATGCATTATTATACGGTCCTTAAAAGTTTGCTTTATAGCATTGTTTCTTTTCAGAATGATGAGGATTATATGATTCTTTAGATTGAATGAAATAATCTGTAGTCATTTCATCCAATCTCCTGATACAAATGCTTGTAAATAAATGACTTGAATTTATCATCAACAACATACAACACCTGACCAAAGTTTATCATTCAAAAATTTACTAACATACAGTTTACTACTGCAAGTTATTAAAAATATTTTGCTTTTATGTCTCTTAATTTTTGTCTTAGATAATTTCATAATGAATTTTTTAGGATTACCTGCATATCCATTCTGTTAATAAAAACTGCGTGGAGACGAAAATTTTAATCTCAAAGGAACAAATACCGCTCAACCCGTCACTGGAGACATGCATTTCCTTACGAGTCAAAAAGATTCCATTGCAATTTTTCATTTTTGTCTTTTGTAAGCAGCATTGGAATTTATTCTAGAAGCACAATATATTCTGGAAATCATGTAGGTACCAAAAATATTAAAAATGTTATAATGTTAAATGTTGGAACGATGTTATAAGAAAAACCTTAACAATCTTTTATTGAGTATTTACTTCGTTTAAATATTAAGGAATTATGCTAATGTTAATAACTGTTAGAATTTAGCAAACAAAAATAAAGAATACAATATTTTAAAATATTATTTTAAGAATATTTCTTTATTCTTTTTGCATTATTCAAATTAAAAGCAGTTTCAGAGACATGGAGTCAATGACTCCAGAAATAACAGCAAAAACTTTGAAGAAGAACAAATCGATTATTCGCGCGTGTTCGTATTTAGAATTTTGCCAAGAATACTGCTGAAAGAACAACTTGAAGGTACTGAGGAGATGATTGTATTCAAGGACAAAATACCACGTGATAATCAGAGATAATGAAAAACGCGGAGGCACTTTGACTCCCGTTTCCAGTTAAGGGGTTAAAAGTATTATTGCAAACCTATGTTGCTTAAAGCCAGTGTTTGAGACAAATTTAAATAGAAATTGTGTTTAATTTTTTTTTTATTTTCCCGCTTTTAAGGGACTGGGAATTTAAAGGGGAAAAAAAGAACATTATCAAACACTATTCTAATCACAGTGTTCCCTACTATACGTCGAAGAGTGTCGTTCCTTTAGCAAACCGCGGAAGTCCTTTATTTCACTGTCACCCAGACATGATTGCTCTTCCCCCCCCCTTCTCCGGAGCGTCGGAAGCCGGACAATAAAATCCGGCATCTCCGTGCCTGCCCATAAATCGACCGCCTAAGACCATAAAGAAGAGATTCATAACATACATTTCTACATAAATGGTCGATAACAGAAGTTCGAAAGCGTTGCCAAAGTGATTGTAAAAAAAAACCGGAGTGAAGTCGTAAGTTTCCTTTTAAAGCGCCGTTAGGAGGAGAGTTAACTGCAACTTTGGCTGTCGAATAAACATCCGAAACAAGTGCAGAATAAGGAAAAGATGGTGCTGCTTATGGCTGATAAAAGCACTCGCGTTTTTAAGAAAGCCTTTTTGGAAGGTAGAAGGGATTATAGGGGTGAAGAACTATGGAAGTGCAATGTTTGGGAATAACAGGTTTCCGGAATGTTCTTTCTTTTTCTCCTCCCCCTTTCCTCTTAAATTCTTTTGAGAAAAACTCACGGACAGAACCTATTTTCACGATTACCATTTTTAAATGTTTGTTCTTACAGAATTATTTATTTTCGTTTTGCAAATAAGCCTTTTGGATACTCCTTTCTTTTGATTTATTGATAAAAAAGTAAGTATTTTTAGCAAATAAATTCAAATGAGTAATGTAAGCAAATAATAGCAACGACTTAATTTAATGGATTGTAGAAGAATGGAATGTCTCAAACTTCCATTCTTTCTTGTCGAAACCGAATTATTCAATTAAATCTCTTATACTTTCGAGAGATAAAGCAAATATTAACTTTGTAAACATTTGTAGTAGTATTGCAATCAGTTTCATTATACATTCGTTTTGTCGATTTGAAATAAAGTAAATAGATTAATTTGAGGAGTTTTAATACATAAAAATAACCAATACAATTTGATAATTATTTAAGAGCTCTAATTATATTTTTACAAATAGAATACATTTAATGTGATGTTTTAACAAGTAATAACTTCATATTAAGCAGAAATCATAAATCTTTTATAAGTTTTCATATAAGTCATTCCAAATTTAGTATTTTGCAGTCATTTTAAATTTTTATACTCTTTAACAAAGGTCATAAATTCTGTTTGACATGGATATCGAAAACAGTAAATCAGCTTTTTTTAAAAAAATTTCAAACGAAGAAATCGAAAAAAATATAATTATTTTAATTTTATGAATTAAGATCAGTGTAATAAAATAAAAATCGATTAAAATTTTAATATTTACTTAGATCATGTGATATTTAAAATTAGTTTTGAGATAAATCTCTTAAAATACCCCAGAAAATAAAAGTATACGGGCATTTCCACATATATACTTCTTGCACTACTTTTTACCCTAAAATTCAAAAATAATCTCTGGATTGTCTAA
Source organism: Argiope aurantia (assembly GCA_026543865.1). NCBI lineage: Eukaryota > Metazoa > Arthropoda > Arachnida > Araneae > Araneidae > Argiope > Argiope aurantia. The sequence goes on from JAPMOR010021827.1 coordinate 78,499, forward strand.
AAATGAATATAATATCATATATTGTTCCAAATTTAAAAAAAAATTAACAAACTTTGTAATGTAAATATAAAAGGTCGTTCAAAAATTATCATACTTTATAATGTAAATATAAAAGTTCCTCTTTTTTTTTTGTCTGTTGAAAGAAAAACAAATCTCAAAACCCAACTCTAAACTAATTCCATTCTAAAAACCAATTAACATTCGAACAATCATTTTCTGTAATTAAGGAGATTTTTTAGACGTTATTTTCACAACTTCTGAAGTTATAATGTTTTATTAAAATGTAGAATGAAATTCTTCACAGGGTTTAGTATTAAAAAGAAACTTTTTTTAAAATCTACATATTAAGCTGAGTAAGAAATTTTAAAAGCTTTATTTTCATAAAATATCCATAATAACATGAATCTTTTAGAACTTAAAAGACATGGTTCAAATGCCATTACTTTTTGCTGAAATGATTGTCCAATTCTAGACAGAATAATAAAAACGCAATTAAAAAGAATATAAATTCATTCCAGTCATCAAAAGTGAATAAAAGCTGAATAAGTTATTGATAGCTAGAAGCTATTTCTTCCATAGAGTAAGTTGCTAGATGTAAAAGCGAGTTAAAATATCTTTTAAAGATTTTGAAAAATTGTAATAAAATTGTACAGGAACGTTTTAGGAACATAAAGAAACATTCAATAAACGGTGAAATTTCGAATATCTTAAAACAATTAGGGTCAGTTAATTGGAAACTTTGACTACAATATTCCCAACTGAAACCTTAGAGAGCAGGGAAACTTGTGGTTTCTTTAAGGTATTCTAAAGGAAAATGATGAACATTTTTTTCTTTCTTTTCGGAGTAATTTTCCAGAGTTTATTAACTTTAGTTGCAATGGTAGTAAAGAAAAGTAAAACTAATATTTTTCTAAATGACATTATTCATTCCCTATATCAGTTATTTGCAATAAAATTGTTAAATTATACATTCCTTTGATCTATAGGATATAAAAATTGCAAGTAAGATTTACTTTTCGTTTTTAGATTTTCTCATGAGAAACAGAATAGGGCTCTTAATTATCCCTGACAATTTTTATGGTGGGAAAATTAGGATGAGGCTTTTAATGAAATAAAATTTAAACTTTTCATGCATTTTGAATAATTTATTATTTGATAGGAAGTGATATTGAGTGTAAGAATACGGTGATGTCTGTTCCACCAATAATGTTAATTATTTTATGCCAAATGGGTTATCTTTTAAAACTTTACCATGTCATCTATATACATAATACTCTTCATGGTTGAAAACCCTTTTATCTGTAATGATTTGATATGGATTGACTTCGAATATAGAGGAATCTTAAAGTGATGACTTTGAATCTTTTCAATAGGAATCGGAGGTTGTGGAGATGGAGAACGTAACATGTCGAAGTATCCTTGTTTGTTTTTTAAATAAATATGTATAATTTGAAAAATTTCATTGAAGGCACCAGAATGAATGATCATTATTCATTCACCTGAGGGATTCATAGAATCGGCAATGGTCAAGTGATGTGAAAGGCGTTAAAAGCACCAATTTGACTAAATCGAATCGGAGCTTTTCAAACTGTTATTGACCATAATTTAGTGATAGTAAATGATAGTTTTTGGTTGACGAGATTTAAATAAAAATCATGGTTCAAGATTCAATCGCTAAATAATTTTTTTCAGGCAGCGTAAATGTTAAAATAAATAAATAAAAATAAAATAAAAATACCTGGCCAAGAGACTAAAACATTTCTACTTGAAATGAAGCTCTATTTTCTACAATTAAATATAACTACTTCGTCCTTATTCATTTTGAAATAAATTTCTGAATCTTACATATTTTTTTTTTCTGTCTCATAAGGTTCAGTTCCTTCTGCTTTTATAAAGGTTCCTATTCTGATTATCCCCAACAAATTTCGCAATAGAATGATTGTAAACTACTTCAAATTTAGGGTACTAAATAGTTAGGATAATTTATATGTGATATTACGAGAAATAAAAGTATATTTCAATTGAAAATCAGTAAAAAAATTGGACACTCTGGAGTACTAATTCGCGTAACTTTCGAAGTATCAAGTAGTAGTTCTTTATCATTACAAAAGTATTCATATCAGTTCGTTTTGGTAATTAGATACCAAAATGCATGTTCCCAATTACTTATATTATTTTTGAGTAAATGGGATAATACTTGTTATCATTGTAACGAAAACTGGCTAATTAATAAATAAATTTAAAAATGCAATGTTTAATAAGACTTACTGAACACAATTATGGACCAAGATCAATTATAAAACTTATATTCTTTCTCATAGAGCATTTTAAATCGGAAAAAAAAGTTTCTGTCTTTACAAAATTCGCTCCAATTATCCTAATTTACCCTAGATCCGACCGTATCAGCTTTTTCCATTAATTGTTATCAATGTTGCTATGTTATCAATTCAAAATAACACATTTTGAATATCTTGGATTCAAAAATGCACATTTTAAGAATTTGTGTAAACGTATTTACAAGTTCAAACTGATTCATAATAAAATTTAAAATGATGAAAATAAAATTTATTCAAAATCACAATTATTATTTATATGTAGAAGGCAAATTTCGGCCTGTTTTAAATGAATTTTTTCGTAGCATATTTATTTAAAGTTAACTTTTAAAAATTATTGGAAATAGCTTATGTAATGATAATAATGATATCTATAATAATAGTAATAATATATGAATATATTATTGAAAAATAACAAAAATTAAACAGGCATAAAAAAATTCCAAAAAAAAGCAAAATGAAAAGCGAAAATGATTTATTTATCTTTCAGAGACATGTTACCAAAAACATGCTCCCTTCCCACAAAGAATCCATGGCTTAGTATTATCTTTTTATTGTGAAAAAGTTGGCACATTCGTGGTATCTACAAATGAAAGCC
>JAPMOR010021827.1:81439-131005 GCA_026543865.1 Argiope aurantia
AACCAAAGATCTCCAAAAAGTCCAAAAACAATAGCGGATCCCTTAAAATATCAAAAATCGTAAAATTTACACATTTAAGAATATGATTGGGGGAGGCTTGATCTGCCTTGCACCGAGGGCATTCAGCAAATATATGCCGTCCGTGTTGGAAAGTGAGGGATTTGATATGTCCACTCAAAAAACGAGAGAGAGAGCCTTTGCTGTTTTCTAGAGATATTCAGATGGTGACACCAACCGGGACTCTTACCAAAATACCAAGGGTGAGCAGGTGGGAGTCTCCAAAGTGCACTCGACTCCATCTTTATGATAGAGGAGATTTCAGAATAAGTTAATGTTACATCACCATGAAATATGTCAGCTGAGGCAGTCTTAGCTAAGTTATCCGCTATCTCATTACCATTTAAACCAACATGTGAGGGGGCCCACTAAAAGTGTATAGAGTGTCCAACGGAGATCTGGCAATAAAGTCTAAGATATTCATGCTAATCTTGTACCTCACTTTCGTCCAATGAGAAAGGTGCTGTATAAAGGCATGACTGTCCAAAATCCAAATGTCCCCGAAAACAATTTCATTTGTCTATATATGGAAGTCCCTTATAGATTACAATAAGTTTGGACCTGAATACAGAACAGTTAACAGGATTTCTAATAAAAATATTAGTAGCTTCTCTAGGAGCCTCAACATGCACGCCACTACCTGAAACGTCACCATCTCCTTTACTGCCATCAGTGTACATTTTCAGAATTGAAGATGGAATGCTATGAATTGTTTCCAGAGACATCTGTCTAGTAAATTCAGGTAACTCTGGCCAAGAGATCAGTATGGAAATGAATTTGATCAGGGTCACATTTAAAATTCCAATAAGGCTTTAAAGAATGTGATTCCACATCTTCAGAAGGTAGACCCGTCTCTTTTGCGAAGTAAAAAGCGCTGTTTTTCTTTAAACGCTTATTGTTATGCCATGGATGAAGATAAGCAAAAGTTCTGTGCTGATCATTGTAGCTAAAGAGCTTGCTGTAATATTTTGAAAGACAGTGACTTCTTCTCAGAGAAAGAGATGGTACATCACTCTCGTACAGTACAATATCATTAGGGCAGCTATTACGAAGGCTAGTAATTATTCTTGAAACACTTAATTGCACTCTTTCAAGTTTATCTAAGTTAGCTTTTGAGGCACAAAAGTAAATTGGGAAATCATACTTTAGAACTGGACTGATCAGAGAGATGTAGGTGATTCTAAGTGTATTAGCATCTGCACCCCAGTCACGTCCAGAAATATATTTAAATATGTTGAATCTTTTCCTACATTTATTTTCAAGAGCCGCTATATGTCTGTTGCTCAATGTCACTCTTGATCGAGAACGTAGCCAAGTACTTGGCATTTTTTGCATAATTTAATTGACAATCGTTCATAAAGACACTAGGTTGGTAGTTCCATTTTTCATTTTTTTTATTAATAAGAAACATAATAATATTTTCTTTCCGAGTAACATTGGGTTTATTGTTTAGTAAAGAGTGAATATGGGATTTAGTATAATGTTTAAAAAAAATAGAGCTTTCAGGAATAATTTTTCAATTTCTTAATTAACTTCTTTTTGAAATTTTATTTTTCGTAAAGAAAGAATAATTCATTTAGAATGCCCAGCAATTTTCTCGGGACTAGAATGAACGTTACAATGGTTACTTTTTTTTTTGGTAAAATTCAAATTCATATTCCATAAGGAAACACAACTGCTATTAATATGTTTGCAAAATTACTTACAAAAGCTATTATTATTTGGTAAAATTAATAGTTAGTTTGCATTAATATAATTAATGTTTTCAAAATTGTTAAAATAAATTTTATTTAATTATTAATTTTTATGGAATTGTTTTATTAGATTATTATTTTTATTAGGTTCATTTTCAATTATTATTTTCAGAATTCTTGTTTTTTTTTTTGTTTTTTTTTGCATTACATTTTTCCTTTCTTATTTAAATTTCTCCCCTTCCTTCCTTTTTTTTTTAATTTTTTTGTTGAGACCTGGCATGCCGTCTCTTTTTTCTACGAGCCAAAACACTTAAATATTTTTTAACCAGCTTTCTATCCATCTCTCTTTTTTGTGTGTGCGCGTGTGTTTTAAATTTTTAAACTTTGACTGAAAAAACAAATCAAAACGCATGATGAATTTAAAATGCAGAATTAATTATCAATCAGTCTGCTTTCGTTCATTATAGAGTATATAACGTTTTGGTTAATATATCAATGTATCATTCTGCACAATTTTCTGAATATTTTATCCTTCTTTCTTTGTTTGGTAAATCCATTTACCTTTTACTCTTAAATCGCCCTAAAAGCGATCTTTCTTACAAGATATATGCTCCTGTAGGAAAGCGACTTTTACAGATGAACTTTTTCTCCCTTGTAAGTACTTTTCCTCATATAACTTAGTATTCTTACTCTCTCTGAAATCCATACATTTATACCTGTTTAAGAACGTAAAAGAAAATTTTAGTTATTAATTTTAGCAATAAGACAAATTTATTTCTAAAATCTAATTTTAGTAAGAAATTCTAATTTTTAAAATTTAGTAATAATAAGGGCGTTTTGTTCATACAAAATTAGATTATCCAATAAAAAGAGATATTTGTATTTTTTTTTAAAATTAATATTTACTAGCAAGCAAATTTTTGTCCTCAAGTCTTTATTGTTCCTTAATTCCACTTCATATAAGTTAATTTTCAGTAATCTCTTACCTAGTTATCGCATTCCTTGAATTTTTATCTATGCAAATTTTTTAATAATGCTGTATACTATAATTAAACCAACTTCTTTAAAAAATGAAGCCAGAATTATAGCTTCCAAAAATTCGGGGATTTCAGAAAAAATGGGAAAATGAAATCAATATTAAATTTTATCAAAAAGCGCACCAAATAATAAATAATAACTTCGCAAAACATGACTAGTGGCAACGTCTAGTGAGCTATGCCACAAATGACGAAAAAAGAGAGAACCATTCAGAAGGTTCGAAAACCTCCGTCATCCGTATGAATGTAAGGATAGTTAATATTCTACCCAACCACCGTCAGAGCAACGAGTGGCGCGTGTGACGTCACTGGAATCTTTTGGTGGGGGGAAATAAAGTCAGCGGGAAAGTAAAGAGGCACTTCATTCAGTTTCGGTCATCTTCTGCATGTGATGGCCCAGTGTTTGGCGAGAAACGAGGATTACAGAGCAGCAGGTGAGTATCGGCGTGTTTTTTATTAGAAATGTTGAATTAAAATGCTTTTTTAGAAAAGTAAACAATTATTTAGAAGTTCTTTGCTTTACATTCGTGCTCAATTTAAAATAATTGTGATTTAGTAAGAATTTTTTATAAAAATAATTTGTGAAACGATTTGGAAACTTCATAAAAATGGAATTTGTCGAATTCGACTCTTTTTAAATTTGAGTACATCATTCTGGTTTTTTCATTTATGTGTGAATGCAATATCAGAATATTGTCTACAATTCGAATGTATTTTGAAATAAAAACAATAAGCTATTATAAATTGCTTTTGTTTTTGAAATGACTACACTGTTAAACTGGTCCTTACGTTGTGTCCTCAATTATAATAAGTGAGAAATTTTGTAAACTTCATAATTTTATTCGAGACTTTGCTGCTGTACAATGTATTTTATAAAAAAGGATAAAAAAAATTTCACACTTTAAAAAACTTTAAATACATTTAATGTGGAATGATTATTTTTGCTAATAATTTCCAAATTTCATTTCATAAATATTGTATTAAAATTATCCAATATTGATTTTTTCTTACATTTACAAACGTATTTACTGAAATTCTTAGTTTTAAATTATTTAACTTTTAAATCAAAATTATCGATTGTTAATTTATTATGCTTAATATATTAAAACTGCTAAATATTAAAAATAAACCTCAATTGCCATTTAGTTTTTTTATTGCACACATTTGTAGATCCAGTTTTACTTAATTCGAGTTTTCTAATTAAATCAAATTTTTGTTGTGGTCTATCAGCTTTTGCGGTGGCCTATCTCCGCAGTCTTAGTTTTAAATTTTAACTCAAAAAGTTTCTTTTAATTAATTAATTTACATTGATCTTTAAACGAGAAATCATATAAACTTCAAATTGCAACTGTAAGTTTAAAATGCTTGTATATATGAAATTAAAATTTTGATACATTTAGGGTTTTTATTCTCTTACTTGAAAGAAATATTGCTGGTAGAGATTGAATATGTGTTTAAAAAAAACTGTAAAAAATACTGAAAGCCCGATATACTCAGTTATTTTTCTACAACTTGAGAAGTTTTTCTAGTAGAAATTCTAATGTGTGATAATGGGAATTCATGTAATGCTTATGTTCAGTGCTTTACATCTACCTTAACAGAACTTTATAAAAATCCGAATACGTGATAGAAATCTAATATATAAAAATGAATTTTTATTTGTCGGTGTTTTATGCGCTGCCGTACCGTTCATCCGATGGCGATAAAACTTTGCCAACTTATTGCTATGAATTTAGAAAATCAATTTTTTTTTCATATGGCCAAGTTGTATGTTGGTTGTTCATGAGTCTGACAGCCAAGAAACTCATTTGTTTTTGCTGAAGACGGAAAAAAAAGACTTGACTTGGATTTCTTGTATGAGTTTCGATTCTTGCAATTGAATTTAAACCTTCTATCTTCGAATGTGAGAAAAAACAATTCAAATTCAGTTTTTATGATCTTTAATCGTGTTACTGGAGAATGTTTAAATCAGTAATTTGGCTTTTAAGAGCAAAAAGAGAAATAAGGTTAGATTTAAAGAATACCTTTTCCACCTTTAAGTCATGAAGGTTAGTTTTAAAACAAAATCTATTTATATTTTAAGTAAATTTGTCTTATAAATAAATCTATAGATTTTGTCTGATATTGATGAAATTTGGCCCTTAAGCTCTTCAAAACAAAGACCTCCCCCTTTTTTTTGTACTTTTGAATAATTGAATAAACATATTCCCGCAACCGTGTTTCTGCTATACCTTACGAAAATATTACCGCACAAAAAAGATTTTTACATGAAGGTAAAGATCAAAAATTTATCTTTTAAATGATACCAATGTTTTAACCTTAAAACTAAATTTCGATTTTTAATGAATTTTTAAATAAATATTTTAATTATTTTTTCAATAATTTTTTTCGTACAAAATAAAAATAAAATTTAAGCTGCACGAGCACGTTTCGCATTCATGGGAAAAAATTAGCTTTTATCAAAGTGTTGCCATCACATTGATTAAAACTCCAACTAAAAATAAATTAAATCTTTTTGGAAATGAAATCTGCAAAAATATAATTTTCGGCACGTGTCTGTAGGAAATAAAAATATATGAAATACTATTTTTTTCTAAAAAATAAATTCAAGAAAAATTATTTTATGATCTTTTACACTCTCTATATTATTAATCCAATAAATCAGTTTTATTTTAAAGCAAGTTTTGTTTAATATGAACAGGATATCCATTCAAATCAGGGCCACACAGCTAATTTGTAAACCTTTAGTAAGACACAGATCTGCTAAAATGGTCTAAATAGAAAATGATTATATTTTATGTAACTTGATTCAATAAATGCTCTAATAAATAACGAATTTTTGATTTTACATAAAACTTCTGCTGTGGAAATCACGAATAACAAAATGTTCTTGAAACACTAATATTTTAAATAAAAAGAGTTAATTTCCAATCAACTAAATCAATCACTTAAACTGACTGATTAATGAAAATTTGAATATCACTATTCAATAAAAAAAAGGATAATTTTAGATTTTCCGTCGATCGTTTCAAAGAAAATACGTCAATCAGCGCGCAGGTTTCTCAAGATTAATTGGCCTAAGATTATAAAAATGTTGAGTTTTTCTAAGTTTTTAACATTCAAAACTTCATAAATAAGTCTTAGTTGATCGTGGAAAATAGAAACATTCATTCATTTATTTAAAATTTTGTGTGTCCAGAATATTTATCAGAATATGACACCTCACTGCATTAAATTTAGACTTCATAATTTTTGAAATATATTTATAGGCCGGAACAAAATAGTATTATTGATTTCATTTCAATCTTTTTGAAAGCAAAACTAAAAACTGAATTTTATGCTGAATCTCAAAAGTTTTTGTTGAATTATTCTTTGAGATATTGCATAAATTATGAAAAATATTTTGTAGTTCACATAAGACTTAGATACCGAGCGATTCTGTTTGCAATACTCATATTCAATAATAATTATAATAATAAATAAATAAAAATAAAGATGATAAATAAAATAAAAATCTTGGTTTTATTAAAAAATATCTTTATATTAATTGCAATTTCACCATTTCCAGTTTAAATTAAAGTTGAAGTTTTACCGGAAATGACAACAAATTAGCAAAATATATATGGTAAAGTGAACGAAACGATCTAAACAACAGTATAAGTTTGGTATGACTATCAAAATTAGAAGATTAAAAATGCTTTGTTTGAGAATCTACTAAGTGATCAGTTACTTAAAATATTTAATTGAAAATTGTAGCGAGCGGTAATACTGGCTAACCGGCTGGTCGCCAAAGGCGGCTAGTATTACATAAGTCAATAAAAGCATTCTTCAACTTCGGCAATGTTGTTAACAATGCTATTTTTTTGGAATTGAATAATACGAAAAAATGATTTTAAGTCGATTAGTTTCGATTATAAATTAAAATCGCAGAAAACGAGAAGTTACATCTAATGAAAATATTGAAGAACCATTCATAAAAAAAAAGGTTCTGTTAATGAACTAATAACAGTGTAAAGTTATAAACTAATAACAGTGTAAAACGTTTTGCGTATGAAGCGAAGTTATCGAATTACAGAAATAGTCGCCACGTTTCGTTGCCAATTAATTTTTGAAATTTACCTAACCACTCAGAATTCTCTATCTTTATTGGTGAAGAATAATTTAAAACTTTATGATGAAAATAACATGATATCGTTAAAATAATAAGGTACCTTTTTGTGATAAGATGCATTTCATCAAAGTTGATTGACATAACGAAATTGATCTTATTAATTATTTTTATTAATAAATTATTTCAATGTTATTCATGGTATATCAATCCATTTTGATGAAATACATCGTACAACAGTGAAAAAGGAGTAAATTCAATTTTTATTTTTTAACATCTTATGAATATACGTTTGTAGAGGGTCGAGACTCTTTATTATGTGTTATGCCATGGATGAAAGAATGAGTTCAGTTTCAGGAACTACTTTTTATTAGCGGGTTAAGTTCCACAAACATTTAACACAAACATATTGAAGAACAAGGCATAGAACAAATACACACGGCAAGCAAGGACAACACAAGAGACAAGAATGAGGAATCATGGGAAAACATGGCTCTTGATAGGTGGCTCTAGTAGCGCCACCTATGAAGAAAGGAGAAGGCAGTAATTGTAACCGCTACACGTTTTTATTTTCTAAAATTTATATTAAATATCTCTGTAACCAGAATTTTTTTTAGAAATCAATGATTTAGTTTACAGTAATGAATGAAAAATTAATATTAGCCTTTCATATCAAATAATTTAAATTTATTTTTATTAATTAATGTATTTATAATTTCTTACTATTAGCAAAAATGTATAATTATATAGCGAGCGAAAATATAGAAGAGATATAAGATTCATTCCTTCTCTTTATAAAAGATCACTCTTTACAAGAGAGCGAGCGATGATATACGATCACATAGTGATTCCTAAAGAATCACTACTTGATTTTTGAGGATTGATAAGCGAATGAGCATTAAATCCAATCCCCTAGTCTTAATTATTTTAAAGACCTTCAAAGTTTTTATTTCGCCAGTTTAATTAGATTCTTATACTATTTTAACGGGACAGCTAATTTATTTCCGAAGGTGGCTAATTTATTATGATATAATAATGCTGTCACATGTCAAAAAAAGTTACATTTGATAGATTTTTTTTTAGCCTTTTAAGCGGAACTAAGTGACTTCAAATAAATTTTCCAAATCTAAAAACTTGTTAATACATGTAGAATTGTTACAGGTTTGTTTTCCTTTTCCTGTAAATAATATTTCATTAATATCTAAAACAGTGGATGCCATTAACTCATGAGAAATTCAGGCAACACCTAATTGCACATAACTTTCTCTTGGCATCAGGAGCAACTCTCAGTTAAATATTTTCAGTGCTTAAAATACATGAAATTCGACCTTAATACTTTAATAACAATTCATTTTTAAAATTTTCCGAATTTAAAAATCATTCACAGAATTGTATCATTTTTTTCTGCAAACAAGATAGATGAAAACTAGCAAGATCTAAATGGATAAAATCTGTTTAAAGATCTTTCAAATTTTGTATGAAATCAGTTAACGAGTAGTCATTCTGTTTGTTCTTCTGTGTTCATGTAAATACAATCACATAAAGACATGACAAACTAGACAGATGAAATTTGGTATATATTTTTATTACCCTAATTATCAAGATAAACAAATTCGACAAATTTTTGATTTTATGTTTGCGTATTCATATTCGTGTGTATGTGATAATTATAATTCTCATGCTGGATCAGTTAAAAGATGAAATTAGGTACATAATTATGATACAAAAACTGTGAATATATAATAAAATGTGGGCCCAATCAATCAAAAATACAAAATCAATACTCTTCGATATATATTGTTACGAAATTTTCCCGTGGGTCCGTTTGGATAGTGGAAGTGATATGGTGTGGAGAACGCTCAATCAGCAGGCAGAAGTAGAATAAAACAACGACGTTTATTTACACGAAGACACACAGGACAGCACAAAAGCGACAGCTATAAACAGCACAGAGACGACTATCTTCAGCCGAAACGTGTAGCATACAACAGCATACACAGCAGCATACAACCAGAATCTACTGCAGACAGTAGCGCACAGCTCAGTTCAGCACGAGCTTGACTCCGTCAATTCCGACTACGACTCTCGACTCCTACTGACTGACTTCGTCGACTCGACTCCGCTGCTCTCGAACTCGGACTACACCGTCGTCTACCTTTTTTTGGCAGCTGCGGCTGCTTCCTTTTATAGGTCTCGGGAGACGGGGCTGGAAGCGTCTCAACCAATCAGGAACGTTCGAGGCGTATCTCGGTTCCTACTGGACGGATCGGGAAAATTCTTGAAGTTTCGGGTATTATCTATTTTGGCGCCAAAGTCTCCAAATTCGTCGCCAAGTCGCCAAATGGTCGCCAAGCTCTGGGATCTCCGACGCGCCACCTGGACTCTGTCCCATTCAGATGACTGTAAAACTTTCTTTCTGTTGATGGAACAAACTGTGTTGGGAAGCCGAATTGCAGGTTTGTAACAATATCATGAATTTAAATTCAAAATATATCGTATTACGAAGCCTACGAAAGAGTTAAGGGAACTGTTTGACCTATAACTTCTATATCTGGACATTGTAGGGTATGTAGAAATATTTTATATAAGTATTTATAGAAATATTAATTTTTGAAAACTATTAAATAACGCTTCTAACACTTTTCCAATCAATTAATAGTTCTATAGAATTAATAATTTTTGAATTATAATGTTCAGATTTACATCAATAGACAGGCTTTCCGTAGTGGAATTTCTACCAAAATTTGGTTGAAATTTACTTATTTGATTGAAAGACCACATGTCTAATTTCATCTGTCTATGCAAACAAAAAAAAAGATTCACAATTTAAGAATTTTTTTTTCTTTCAATCACTGGTATCTAGCCATAGAGGTTTTCACTGGCACGACGATACTTTTTTTTAAATCACCCATGTTGCCTTGGAAGGGCGGAGGTAACTTCGTCGTATTCAAAGAAATCTGAAATGTGGCAATCTTTGAAAATTCCGAATTCGATTTTTGTTTTCGCGATTTTAATATTTTCTTTTTCCGTACTTCGTATATGAGAAAATAAAAATAATTTATTTTATGTTTCCATTTTTCCATCAGCGTTTGCTTGGATATTCCACTGTGGCGATAGTCTGAATTTGTTATAATTCTTTAGTTGGTATTCACTTGTTGTTTTTTTTTTGTTGTTGCCACCTCTGGCTCTCTACAATGTGACGTTGTCATACGAAGCAAAATTCTCAAAATTTCATTTAATACATAAAAATTACAACACCTCAAAACATACAAACTGCACTCTTTTTTCAAAAAGGAATGGGTGTGGACTGGAAGAGGAGAAACTGTCGGCAGATCATAAAAGTCTTTATAATTTATATAAAATACTTAAGAACATGTCAGCAAAATGCTCCAAAAATCGATTCATGTCTTTTGTAATCTCTCAAAAAATACTTGAAGATTCATTATTGTTATAGCGCAACTATAAATAAAATCATTGACTTCACTTAAATTAACTGTGTATTCAGTATGCGCTTAAACACACATCAAATAACTAGGTATTGTCTTACATACCCACATTAGTTAGATAGTGTCAAATTTCTCTAACACTCAAGGATATATTTTACTTAGAATAAAATAAAAGATATTCTATTTACATTCTAGTACTCAAAAGATCATCACGACATTCATTTTCAATGCCAATACCATTATGTGAACCATAATGATGTTTCATAAGGATCATAATGACAATTCACACTCAGCGCTAATGATTCCATAGTTTACTTAAACTCATCAAGCGATGTGTCACGTGTTTTTCTGAAGTACTTATTTTGTAGAGTAAATTTCAAGCGGGTTCGATCCTATTTCTCATTTGTTTACAATGATAGATACTGTTTGCCAACAGGAAAAGAACGGGAGGCTTTTTTATAATCTCGCTTGTAGCAGCTTACATGGTTTCTTAGAGACGTTATTTCAAATAATTCTTATAAAAGGAATGGATAAACAATTTTGGGATTCAAAAAAATTTGTGGGCCAATATAAGTAAAAGTCATTGCGGCAATGTATATGTTCCACGTCTACTTCTGAACGACTGAGCCAATTTCATCCATTTTAACACATAGGGTACTACTTTCTTTAAAACAAAAGAAAAAATCCTGCCAACTTTTCAAAGTGCTAAAGTTAATTAAGTATTCAATTAATTAGAAATTAACCGACATTTCCCAGTTTTTCTGCAGCTTCAAATCATTCCACAAGAATTATTTTATATTCATCTTAAAGGTCAAGATTTTGTGATTTCAATTATATTAATTTCATTTTTGTACGATTTCTTTCAGTCGTTATTAATTTAAAAAAATAAATGCATTAAAATTTATATCAATTTTGTATTATTCTGCTACTATTTTTTATTCCTGTTTTATTTTAATATTTATCTCTTTGACATGTTTTTATTTACTTAAATATATTGGATTTACAATGTAAAAATGCAAACATAAGTAAATCGCTGAAGAAATGTAAAGATCGCACAAGCAACTGAAATAGGCGTTCAGTAATACCAGCTACTTCAGTTTGTGAGAAATAGCTCTTATTTTGCGCCAAAAGAAAATTATGGAAAAGAATTACACCATTAAAAATTAAAGCGCTAATCTATTTATCCATACCACTTTCATTTTTGAGCAATTTTTCTTTCATTTCTTTATTAATTTTTTAAGAAATTTTTTAAAAAATATTGTGTTTTAAAAATTATTAATTTTTAAATGAAAGAATTTTTAAGCATGTGCTCCTTTTCTAGATAAGAGTAAGACTTTGAAATAAACCACTACCACCATTTTTTTAAATTTCTTTTTTATTTCAATGCATAAAACATCATAAAATGCATTAGCATGTCTAAAAAGGGGATTTGCATATTATAATTTTTACAAAAGTAATTTCTATATTAAAATAATTTCACATAAAAGGATTTTAATCACGAGCAACGCCGTGTATATCAGCTTGTTCATTATAAAATTCAGCAATGATTCACAAATATATTATTTAAAAATTTTAATAACAATGAGATGAATATTAACATAACTATATTTTATGACTATTTGACTATATTTATGGCGCTGTTTTGTGTTTATACTATGACATTCTTAAAAGTTGTAAAATTTCGATAATATATTTTTGAAATCTGCGATTTCACAATTAGAAAATTTAAGCGTGTCTCATATTGCAGGAATATAATAGTTAGTCCAACGTTACCTGTTATGAAGTTGCTAATTTGAAATGTGTTTTTACGATTAATATCTTAGCTGCGTCCCTTTTTGATATATTATATGTTAGAATTTGTTTTTTTTGTACAATTATTCTATTATTCTGAATTCAGACGTTTTTTTTTTTTTTTTTTAAAATCGCTCATCTAATTGAAATTACCATTTGTCAGAGAAAACAAAGTGGATTGAAATTTGTTCCATAAGCAAGAAAAAGAATAGATGAACTGCTTAGTAAGTTTCATTTATAGATAAAAAAGTTGTTTTGTTTTATATTATTGATGTTACAGACATTTAATTTCTGACAAATATTCCTTATTAGAAATAATAGATTTTTTATTTCTAGTTTGAAAGATAAAATAAAATACAGTGTTAAGCAAAGGTTAACTTTTATTAAATTTAGTTCAGTTACCTTTTTTATTTAAAAATCTGAAATATTTGTTATAAATTATCCTGTAGAGAATAGAAATTATTTTACACATAAAAAACAAACAAATTATATTTCTTTGGATTCTTAAACATTTCTGATCTTTTCAGTCAGAGAAAAGAGAAAGAAAAAGGAAAGATCACCAGAAAAGTGACAAAATCATTATAAAAACATTCAATAATACGAATGAAATTTTTAAAAACCTCTGGCAAATATATTAAACAAAAACAACAAATTAAATTAGAGGTTAATCTTCTTCACTTATTTTTTTAATTTTTTCCAATTTTTAATAATTTTTATAAAATAGATTGTTTTCTAAATGATTTTATGAGAATCTCTGACAGTTTAATTTAATTTTTTTTCTCTTTATGTTATTTGTAGTGAAAATATAAATTTTATTTCTAGAATTGAATGGAAATTTCTTTAACGGTATTCCACAGCATAAAATTTGTCCTGTAACAGAATTCACAACAAATAGTTGCCACATTTCTAAACATATATTTAAAAAGAAATTTCAATTAACTTAAATTTCTGATATCTGTAAAATTGTCGAAAATATTAATTTTTTTTAATTTCTTCCGATTTTTAATAATTTTCATAAAACAGATTGTTTTCTAAATAATCTATTTTGTGAGAATCTCTGACAATTTAATTTAATTTTTTCTCTTTATGTTATTTGTAGTGAAAGTATAAATTTTATTTCTAGAATTGAATGGAAATTTCTATAACGCTATTCCACAGTTTAAAATTTGTCCTGTCCACAACAAATAATTGTCACATTTCTAATCATATATTTTAAAAGAAATTTCCAATTAACTTAAACTTCTGATATCTGTAAAAATGTCGAAAATATTAATTCTTTGAAAACTTTTCCACTATCTTTCTTTTTTAATGGTCAAATAATTTAATTTATTGGCAGTTGTTATTATTTTAAATTACTAATCTTAATGATTTACAAACACTTTCGAAAATTAGTTACTAATTACTAATAAAATACCAATATAGCTACTAATTATTTTCTTCTGTGTGTATTAAACGATAATTTTGATTCCAATCAAGTTTTGAGACTTTTTTTGCAGCTATGTGAGTGCCTCTTATAATTTCTATGCGTGTTTCTAATCCTTAAAAACATAGCAAAGCCATGCTAATTTTGCAAATCTATAAATTATTAAGAAGTCAAAACTCATCAAATGTCTATCAATAAGTTCAGAAAAATAAGAAAATTCGTAAGAAGGAAAGACGCACAATGAAAATTTCGACGCGTTCTGCTTTAAAATATTTTTTTTTCTTCTTGGATTGATTCTACTTTGACTTTGGTGTGTTCAAACATTATAATACACTTAAACAAAATTTATCAATATTATTATACATAGCAATTCTAAATACTAATCCAGGTGAAGATTGGCAGCGATTTTCATTTTTAGAAATTCACGTTACGATGCTCAGAAAACAACAGGCTCAAAAAAAGTGTCACAATGCATAGTGAAAAAAAAAAAAAAAAAACATCATTTGTCCTTGTTTAATCACAGATTATTATTGGGATGTGGGGAACAATAATTATAGTATGCTCCGGGCGCCACTTGAATTAGCTACGTCATTGGTCCAGATTAAACGAAAATTGAAGTGTCACTTTCGAATTCGCCTGTCTCTGTAATTCTCTACTTCTGCAGGCAGAATTGCTGAATCACATCCGGTTTTGATTCTAACGTAAACTCACCTGAAAAGAAACGCCCTTCTTCTTTCGGTAAAGATAATCAACCTTAATTAAATGGTTGGAGTAAGATCTGTTAACATGTTTGTTTATGGTAAAAAGAGTCATCACATATCGCAACTGTATTACCAGCTGGTGAAGAGTTGCAGATTCACCCAGAATTTGTAAAACTATCAAAAATCAAAACCACGTTGAAAGAAGTTTTACTCAAGAAAGCCATTGACTTGATATAGAAAGTCGGAAAATGAGACAATGGCTTAACAATCATCCGGCACTCCATAGGTTGACGAGTTTCCAATAGCCAGTCAGTAATTTCAAACTGGCCAATTTAATAAATCAAATCACCACAAAAGAATTTTTAAAAAGAGGGTACCACAAAAGAAGTAAGGCCATATTATTAAGTCTGTTACATGCAATCAATACAAAGTCAGCGATTTATTCCAAAGTAATCAAATGCAGATACCCATTGTTTGACAGTATTTTGGGACTCTGAGATGAAAGCACATCGTAAATATACCAGGACCGATCCTTTTACAACAATTCGTTACTCCATCTCCTTTTTCTTTTTCTTTTTTTTCCCATGCCTTTCCTTCATGTAGCAACCCGTGTCTTCTGAATTAGAGTCAGGACATTCCGAACTTTTTATGGCCTTCACCTAATAAAAGAGGGACGCATACGAAATGCAGTTAACTGACTCCACTGACAGGGAAGAGTGGCTTCTAGACATTCCCAGCAAGGGCACATTTGCGGCAGACGGACGATCCGTCTATTGATTGTCCCCCATCCCTTTACAGCAATTAAACATCTCTTCTCTCATTTCAACTTTATGTCCACATTTACACCAGATTTTCTACATCAGATGGAAAAGTTTTTTTCCCCTCTCAATTCCAAAAACAAATATGCCTCCTGCCAAATATTTCTCAATGACAACGTTTTTTACAAAACAGGATTCATTTAAATTGTAACTTTCTATTTCATGGCCATATTACGTAAATCAATCAGTATTCAAATGGGTTATGAAGTTTTTCTTTTTGAAAATTTGTGGAACGATTCTACTTATATATGATTTAAAAAATATATATTTAAAAACTTCTAGAAATTGTCCTTCCATTTTTATAAAAAATATATATAAGCTGCTATTTTTAAAGTTTGATTTTTTATATCCTATTAATCTTTCCTTTAGTATTTCAACAATAGCATCTTGATTAATTTCTTTACCACAATAACTTACTGATGAAACTTACTGATTCTGGTTCATCTGGTTAACTTACTGATAACCAGATGAAAAATATAAACGAATTTATTCCTTTTTCCGATGATAACTGATAAAACTTTTTAACTGATAAAAAATGACTTTTTCCGATGATAAAAATGCAACTCGCATTTTTATGTTATGGAGTTTTTTAATAGATTTTTCATTCACTACCTAATGTGCTACAGTTTTTTTTCTGTTATTTTTGGTGATAATGGATTAATTTAATATTATTCGATTAAATATTTTAATATCAGTTTATTGATTAATATAATTAAATATTTATTCATACCGGGACACTATTTGCTCATGCAAAAATTAATTTTTTACGCTAGAATAATTATAATTATGAAGGAAAATAAAGTAATAAAAAACAAAAAAGTAATTAAAAAAATTGAAATTATTTTAGCAGACTTTTAAAACTGCGTTTTATAACACTTTTTATTATTTTAATCTATTAAAACTAATCTATTATCACTTTTTTATTTTAATGTATCAAATTCTTTTCAATTTCTATTAAATCTATTTTAATAGAAATAGAAGAGAATATTTTAATCTTTTGATAATTGAAAATAACAATTAACATTCAGAACATTTTTTTTTCAGTTTAATTTAAATTAGACCATACAACTGTTCCTAATGGAATACAATAAATTCTCAATTTAAAAGACTAATCGGAATTGAAGAATATCCGTAAACTTAAAATATCTTTAAATTGCGAACTGTATTATGTATAAGTAGAATAATACACTTCAAATTGGGTTTTACAATGAAAACATTTAATTCACTTACCCTATTAGTCACAAAAAATTGTCCCTAACTTCGAAAATAAAAGCCCACAAACTATTTATCTGTTAAACTGATAATTCGTTCTATTTAGTTTCCAGCATCTAAATTGATTTAGAATATTATCTTTCATTGATGTAACTTGTAAATTCTTAAGAATTACCTGAAGTAAATATTCATATCAAATTTTCCAATGTGCAAAAATCAGAACTTCTGTTTTTTTTAAAATTTTCTTTGATGTACAAAATCGTACATATCAAAATTCCACAGTTTTCAACGAAGCATCGAATTAGAATGTCCGATTCTTAGAAATTATCACATGGCAATCGTGTAAAAATAACCTTTTAGTTTCTCGCATACAAAATATAGAGAAAGTATGGAAATCGTAAAAAAATTAGAACTCGAGATTTTGACAAATCTCCACGTTTTGTACCTCCTTAAGTTCGAAAAATACATTTTTTTGGAAAATATGTCCATCAGTGATAAACAGAACTGAAAACCGAATTGTGTGATACGGATGAAATTTAGTACGCTGTTTTACACCAAGTTTATAGACTTCTATCAAATTTTGTTAAAAATCCATTCTGAAGAAGTCTGTCTGTCCAACTGTTCGAATAAAAATGAATGCAGTAAGAACGAAGGAAGTTAGATAGATAAAATTCAGTACGCAGATTTAACATTTATATTCTAGACACTTATCAAATTTTGAACCAAATTCAATGGGGTTGACCGACTGTCTGTCTGTGCTTTCAGAAACATGTAAATGCGACAGCTCAAAAAGGCAATGATTTAAATATATAAAATCTAGTATGGAATTGTTTGTTTACAAGCGTATGTCTGTTTAAAAATTTTATTTCAATAAGTTGGGAAAAACACGTTTAAAACATAAATTCGATTGTTGGATGCTATTATTCGTATGTTAGAGAATATTAACCAAGGATCACACGATGGATTCAATGAAATTCATACCAAAGGTTATAATTTCGTAGCTATTATATGCCAGTGCCATATAAAGCATTCTCTGGGATAATGCTCTCATTAGAGAAAGTCCGAGAAAGTTTAGATGAGATTCTCCCACTGATAGTCTTGATTTTTCTGAATTAAAAAATCACTCTTTCATAATCAGAATATATTTTTACGTTCCCTTATTCCAGTAAATCGAATCAACAGATGCTAGAGAAGAGAGTAAAGGGAACATCTTTGCTAGCGAATAATCACGCCATCCCTTCTCGACCACCCTCTCGACTTCTTCACTTGGAGCACAATTCTATTAAGTACGCCCATAAAAGTTCCATTCAGAGTGCCTTGTCCATAATGGGGCCATTCGTATGCAACCAAATGACAGGGCCCCCTGTCTTTTATGGCCCTGTTTTTGTGGTGCGGGCCCCGGGCGAGGAATTTATTTTATCGATGTTTAATTCAATGGCAGGAGTGGGACGATTATGGGGTCGCATGATTGGACAATGAGGCCTCGTGTTCGATATTAATCCATTTGTTCGACCCCCGCCTTTATGGGTGATTGGGTTTCAGAATCCAATTGGAAGGTGACTGACAAATGGCTGTCGCCTGATTAAAGCATGTGTGAAGATGATCTTGATGGACGTTCTATCGTATTTCATTTCTTAGGTATGAAAGGCGAATGCGATACATTCATGCCACGAATATCCATCATCTTATGTGATGCGAGTTAATTTTATTTAATACTAGCCGCCATTGGCGACCAGTTGGTTCGCAGATATTGGTGATCGATTAAAACTTCTATAAGATATTTTGTACAATTTCATTTTAATGGCTTACTCAGTGAGAGTTTTTTAAACTTTAAATTTTCTTTGCCATATAAATCTTTTATTTTAGAAGACTTACATGTTTTCTTCATCGTGCTAGGCGTTTCCTTAATTTTCTGTTTCTGAAGTCTTTCATTATTTCTTGTTTTTAAATTAAATATTAAACTTAAATTTATTAATCAATTAAACATAGAGGGAGCAAAGGTGGGGCATAGATGTCTTGGACTCTAATCTTAGGTAAACAAGGAGAAGAGAGCATTAATATCTTTATGTCACATTCATTTTAAAACCAAATCTAAATTTAAACCAAAAAAAATCCATATTGTGAACGACATTTACATCTGTTAAACTAATTAGGCGTGAAAAAATAAATCTATGACCCTGGAGACACTTATATTATCTAAGTGACATTTATAAATCGGATGCGGATTAAATAGATTGTATATAAGCTATTTTATTTTATTGCCTTTATACTTTTAATTAACTTAATTTATTCTATATCTGTATGTATTGTATAGTTCTATTTTACATTCCTTAAATGATACATTAAGCGTTTGGAAACTTTTATGCTCTGAATAACATTACAATATTTCTAGAACTTCATTAGTGGCTAATTGGTTAATTTAAATTAATATTTTGATCCCATATCAATAGTCACCTGTTAATAAATTTGAAAAAAATTAATATAAAGATTTCATGTAATTTATAACAGTGAATTATAAATTAAAGAATAGAATATGTCTAAAACTATTTGATGTACCCAGTTTTGTTTAGAGCAAACTTGTAAATCTTGTATTTTAATATTTTTTTTTAATATTTTTCTTACAATACTAAAATTACCTAATTAGTCATCAACTATTTATACTCTATTGCTATATTATTATATAGCAATATTGTTCATATTTAATTAAAAGCAAACAATGCTTCTAACAAAAAATATATCTTACAAAGATTAAATTTTCTATGAATCAAATCAGTTGTTGGAAACTAACTACATCTAGTTCATTCAAAGCAAAAGATTCTTCTATTTTATTTATTATTATTATTTTAAAAAACTTCCTTTTATTTGCAACTTTACCTTTTTTAACTCTAAATTATGAGACAACCTTTTATATAAGACATATATATTTTATATAAGACCATAAGACAACAACAACCTTAAACCCTAAGATCGCCTAGCTTCTCGACATTCTAAACCATTTTTAAGAACGGCAAAGAGCAATTTTTTTACTAGTTATTTCTAATATACGAATTTTAGCTAAACATTATGAGTAACCAATTTCTTTTTGCAGTATGGAATATAAGGACAACCACTTTCAATCGAGAATTTTAATTTCTAACGCCCGTTTTAAGTAAGTAGCTAAATACTGAATTAATTTTTAATTATCAATAACTCTCAACAATTTTCAAGTTAGACATTGTCCTTTGTCCATAAAGTAAGCAAAAGAAATCTTAATAAAATATATATTTTTCTCATGTTTTATCTTTTTAATTTCTATTTATTACACAAAATAATTGAATTGATATACCATTTGATTAATTAGCTGAATTATTACACTACATATTTAATTAATAAAAAATTAATTAATTAATTAATTGCTATGAAACTTTCACCAAACCATTCTTGTGCTTCATAATATTTGCGAGAAAAATTTGAAGTAAATATTTTGAATAATTTTGATTTTTATAAGACACAGAAACCTAGACTTTCATTTTTATTTATATCAATGAAAAAGATAAATTTTTAGAACATTAGTCTAAGTATGCTTTAGAAATTGTTCTTATATGATTGAAATTTCTTCATACTTTCCTGAAGAAGAATGGAATCAATTAACATGCCGCCATTGTCAAGTGACACAGATAATTGCGCATGAAAGATAACATCATGCTATATTACAATGTGCTGTAACGTCATGCTCTTTTTTCTTTTTTTTTTAAATTCTCTGTGGAACTTAAAATAAAATTCACGTTGCCCACTTGATGTTTAATATGTGAGAAAAAACTGATCCCAAACCTAAATTTGAAAATAATTTTTATAAAATTTCACTTATGAAACATTTATTAAAATACAGCCTTTTTAATTTAGTTTCTAAAAATATAAATTTTATATTCGGAGATATTACTTTAGAATTAAAATGTACGCTTCATTATGTTAGAAAATTGCTCAACCCTTTCTAAAGATAATAAACTGTATTAAACTTGGTAACGTGAATATGAAACTTGGTAACGTGAATATGGAATTTGTTAATGTGAACATTTTAACTCGAATTCATTTGTAATTCGAATTTTCTTTGGTGTTTTGAATTTCTCACCAACACAGTGTTGCAATATTACCTTTAATTCTAATTTATTTAGGCTATTTCAAAGTCAAAATCTTAAAAAATATATGCAATATTTTTTTCTTCTAAATTTTTTTTTGTTTGTTTGTTTAGTAAAACAGGCCTTCAGTTCAAACGATGGTTTTATTGTTATACAGTGTAATCAATAAAAAAGCATAAAAAGTTATCATTTTTTTAAAATTGAATACTTTAATTGCTAATTTATATTCTGCTTACGTTTCATTGTACTATTATTTTCTTTGCAATGTATTGTTCATTTATAAAAATTGTTTATTTATATTTATTGAAATAATTACTTTCAAAATTATCAAATTTTTTATGACTTAACTTTATTTACTAAAATTACGAACTGTTTTTTTATTAATTATATATAGTTAGTTAAAGTTTCTATATATTAAAAATAGATGTTTCCTGTTATATTTAATATAAAAATGGTAATTTTTTTTCTTTCTTGTATTCATTTTAAACACATTTTTTCTTTTCGACAAATCGATTTTTTTTTAATATTTCCTCCTCTTCGAATTGTTTAAGTCCATTGAGCTAGTTTAATAACAATTCAATTACCAATCAAAAAACTACCAATGAGAATTATAGAATGGGGCGGATTTTATGCATTTAATATATTTTTATGTTCATTTTGTGGTAGAAGCTGCTTATTTAAACATTTTTCAAGAAAATTTACTTTAAAAAAACCTTGAATCAGATTTGAAAATATTCAATGCGATTCCCAACAAAATTAAAGTAATTTGCAAATGATAATGTTCAGACTATCATTTCTATATTTTAGCATATTTTATAAACTTGTCTTCTTATTAGTCTACTTGTTTGTCTATTCGAAACAAAGTTTGCAAATGATTAGCAACTAACTTCTTGATGAGACAGAAAACATGAAATATAGCTCAGAATTGGATGACAATACATTATTAACTCGTTTTCTTATCAGTTCGCTACAAATCTTGTCATTAGGTTTAGATCATCGGGAAGAAAGTTTAAAATCTATTGCAAAATTTCATAAGACAGAATTAAAAAGTGAAACATAATTATATAATTAAAAAGAATTAATATACCATGTTTTTGAAATGAACTAAAAAGTATAAAAATAATTTCTCCTAACCTCATACAGATTAATAATCCCATACTGTTTGAACTGAGAATTTGTGATTGTGAATTTTAAAAATTCGTAAAAATGTACTGTGTAAGTTTAGATAGCTGTATGGAAATTATTTTATAGAAATTAATTTATAGTTTTTAGTCTGTTTTGAACATGGTATATTGAAAGATTTTTTTTTTATTTAAATAAGTTTTATAATTAACTTCAAGTGCAAAACATTTATCAAAAACGATTATAAATAAGAGTAAAATGTTTTTAAAGGAAAAATTTTATTAAGAGTTTTTTGTGGGTCTAAAGGGAATTTTCGTGTAGAAAAACAATTGTTATTATTAAATATAATAAAAGTTACGGAATCTGAGCTGGAAATACTACAAAACGTAACAAAACTGTAAACGAAGCCACTGACTAGAGCAACAAGTAACACGATAAATCAATCTTTCGCAAAAACTGGTTCTTTATATTCATCACCCGCTCGTTGAAAAGACACTTGTTTCATTTCTTGTCATTTCATAAGAGCTTCTTGTTTGCTATATTGCAGTATTTTTATATTGTATTCCTACCATGTGGCTTAATGAAGATTTTAAACCAATACACTTTTTTGCAAGTTGTGGAACTATATATGTACATTCAAGATCTTACAATGATCATAAAACAATTTTTTAGTGATGCGCTGTTTGATTGACATTTATAATGTATTTTAATTTTTATTTAATGTTTTTTGTATTCATTGAGGCTTTATCATATTATTTTTAGAGTTTCACTTTTTTATTATGTTTGCATTGATCTCCAGAATTTGGATGAAGAATATATTTTCTTTAAATTTATATACTAATTAAAAGACCAACTTTTTTTGGAAACTTTTTCATATTTGTATCATTTCTTTTAGTCCTCACCCGTCATATTTCATAATTTATTACCATATTTATTGTTGGATCTCTTAATTAAATTTTCTCAAATTCTCTACCCGGTGATACCCAGCATACTGAATAAAAAAATTAAATTGAATTACTCATTAAGAAGCTCTAAAAATGTTAAAATAATTGTTTATTTGAGAAAATATTTGTCGAATTTAATTATAAAAAGAAATTACTTATTTTATATTTTATTAAATTTTATAAAAAATAAAATACACAGCAAGTTTTCTGAAAAACGCTATTTTTAATATGTCCTTTGGTATTTTTAAAATCAACTATTAATAAATTATAATTTTTTATTTTTTAAAAATATTTTAGAATTGAGCGCATTAATTTTTTAAATTTTTAATATAATTTTTAATGATTTTAAGATTGATTTTGTTCGGTTTTGAATGCCCGGTTTTTAATATTCATACGATTGGTTATATTCAGTTTCTAAATTTCTAAAGAAGTTTTAATATTAAATTGGATAAATTGTTGAATTTATTAATACATTGAACTTTTTCATTAGAGAAATGAAGTAACGGAAAGACAGTAGTTAAAAAGCTGAATTTATTTATTAATTCTTATTTGCTTCTTTTTTCATTTTAAAATCTTTTAATTGAATAAATAAACTTCGTACAGTTAATTTGGTATTTATTTATTCGCTCTTGTAAACCCAATATAATTTAATACAATAAATAGAAAATATAGTATTGTCATCGGGAACCTCCAAAAAAAAAACTGCATAAAATTCCAGGATTCTAACATATCAAGAAGTAAGTGAAAAATCTATTACAAATTCCATTTTAAAAATCATGAAATAGGTAAGTAAAAGTGTAAGATTTGTTTTTAGTGACATAAAATAATGGAAAGATACTCGTTCAGTGCTGGATTCCATTTATTAATTTTTATTTATTTATTTATATTTATTTTATTTTTAGAATCCTTTAGTTGAATAAAGAGAACGTCGTACAGTAATTCGTAATGACAAACGTGCTCAGAACGTTATAATTTTGTATTCTTTTACCAATGCTTGCGAATTCTATACATTTTACCCAGTGAGAACCGTACTGTACTTTCAGTGCAGCATGAGCAATCCGAATAAATCTGCAAGCGGACTACAGTTCCATAAATGGTTTATAAGGGAAATGGACTGCATAGCTGTATATTTGTAGATTAACCTTTAATCTTAAGCATGAGTTCAGATGCCAGTGGCCTGTGCAAGCATTTTCATTAGATGGCCGGCCGCCTGCTGTAATCAGGAGATAAGCATTTTACGAATGCTGGACGTCGTAAAGACCTTTTCCAGCCACCGTCGTAAAGATGCCTGCAAAAATGCAGCTCGATGAAAGGGTTGGACGCCAATAAACGGTGGCTGCAATTTTATGGACTCCCTTCCTAATCGCCCATCGGATATCCGGATCAAAGGGGTGCACCGGCTGGAAAAATGGCGCGAGGATGCATTGTAAAAGGCAAGAACAGGAGCGACGTTTAACTTGTAGCTGCTGTAAGAGTAACCAAAGTATATCAACGTTCGGTTTGTTTGCTCATTAAAAAGTATATTTTCTTTAACTTTAACGAATGCGAAATCATAAAATAGGAGTATTATTATAGAAGTCGACAGTAAAATTTTAATAAATGGGCAAATTTTAGAGTAAAAGAAAGGATTTTTTTTTGTATTATGTTTTCCTATCAGTCGAAGAGAGTCCAATTTTATGCATGAGAACAAAAATTTCTGAAAATGCAGCACATTAAGTAAATGAAATTTAGAATATGGTTTCGTCACTATAATTATATGCCTGGCTCAAATTTTAAAACAAATCAGGGTTGCCACGCCATCGGGAGAACCTGGAAAACCGGTAAAACACTGGGAATTTAAAAATCGCCTAAAAACCGTAAGAAAAATTAAATTTTTTCATAAAAACAGGAAAAGTACAGGGAATTTTAAGTTTCTTAGCTATTTTTCCCATCTAAAAAATATCGATCGCTAAAGACTGCAGGAATAAACTATCGTAATCATAGCTTCTAAAACTGAAACAATAGCATTCGCGATTGTGTAATGCGGAAACTCGCCCCTTTTTCTCTCTACACTTTTTTTCTATATAGTAATCCCAGTTTCGATTAGCGAGATAGTTATTCATTTTCCATGCGATTCCCGAATTGCAGCTAATAAGCATGAGTGGGACTGCTGTAATTGGTTTAAAGAATAGAATACATTCTTCTGGCGGGATTAGCACTATTCAATCTGCGGAAGTAGCGCGGAGATGTTTAATCCATCACACTCGAGTTTATTGAATGGTTTGTTTACTATTTGTAAAACTGTGAGCTTATTTAAAGTAGATTAGAGAATTTTTTAACCTCCCTCCCCAAATAACTTGGGGCATATTGATGCAAAAATTCATTCTTTCATCACATTCAAATTTAAAAACTAGCTTTCCAGCTATACCAGTTTTATTTTCACATAACTTTTCCTACAATTTCAATAAATTCTTTTAAAAATATTTCTTAAATGCATTTTACAATACTTTTTATTGCTTTAGTTATTGCCTTTGCAACCTCGGTAGTTAACTTTAACGATAATTAACAATAAATTTATAAAAAATGATATAAAAGCAGATGAAGATGCTCTAAAACAGAACAATATTTTGGAATAGAACTTCGAATTTTCTTTAATTTTTGTCATTTTAGAGTCATTCTCTTGGTTTTTTTTCTATTAAACATATGTCTGACTCCAGTCATAAAGTACTACATACAATTTTATGTATATTTAATTATTTGATGGTAGAAAATAAAAGTCCACACTGATAATGAGCTAAAGCAAGTAAAGAAAATAAGAACATTTATCATGATTTGCTGCAAAATTTCTTCACAAGAAAAGAATTGAAAAGAATTTCTGCACTTCTAGTCTTTTCAGAAAAAGCATTTGCATAACAAATGATAAAAGGATTGTATTATTAAACAATCATAATTAGCTTTTAGCTCTCTCTTTTATACAGGATACTAAAAAAAAAAGAAAAAATTAGAATGGCCAAAAAAATTGACATCGAACTTTTGATAAATCTCCAAATTTTAAATTTCCATTTTAGATCATTAAACTTTCTTCTGTTCGAGAAAACCATTTTTTAAATTATGTCTGCCTATATATAAATAAGTTAGCTTAAAAGTTATATAAATAAAATTTGACTGTGGTCTTTAAGCCAGAATTACAAATTCATAACAAATTCTGTATGAAACCAGTAGAAGGGGAATCTGTCGGTCTGAACAACCATGTCTATGCGAACATGACATGGCAGATCTCAAAAGTGCAAAGAACTAGATAGAAAAATTTCTACATATGGTTTTTATCATTAGAATCGTATACCTGTATCAAATTTTGAACCAAATATCTCAGATAAATCTGCGCAAGATAAATTTATGTGATGTTGGCACTTTACTTTAAAATGCATGCTCAGTTTCCTCCATGGTCAATTAAGCTTTAAAGAAACTTTGTTATTTCAATGCATTAAGTTGGTAAAAGTGAATATTCAAGCTGGTTTCATACATTTCTGAATCAACTAGCCCAGATAAAAACAAATCAGATGCAAAGTTCTTTAATATATCGTAAAACTGATTAAGTGTTAAAGATCGTTTTTCGTCATTATGCTTATCAAAAAAATGAAGGGTAACACATAACGTTTTTCTTTAAATATACCCAACAAGATACATGAGAAAGTAATTTCAAAGTGCTCCGCAGAGAAGGAACATCGGGGACAACTTTTATGGCCTGACGAGTTGGCTTAATGGCCCTTCCCGCGAGCGTCGCAAACGTGTTTCTCGGAATAATTTAATCAGAAAGTACAGACTTGAATTTCTGGCTGAAATTTAATTCCTAAAGCCCTATAAAATCGAAGTTATGAACCCATACTATCCGTACTAGAAAAATAAAACAAAATTATGAGCTAGGTTCTCATTATTCTAAATATACTTAAAGCCTTATATTTGTACAGTTAAATGAAAAAACCGAGACTTTTCGCTCACATCGGTCAAACTCTGTAATTCGGGGGAAAATAGAAGCTGAATAGCATGGAGAAATCTGTGTATCATCGCACCTAATTAAATAATCCTGAATATGATGATTTTAAATAATTCAACGCTAAGTAATATAAATGAACAAAATGTAATTTTAAAATACCAATAGACATGTTTTGCGACCCAGAAATAAAAATAAGAAGATGCCAGCCACTGGTAATCCAAATTATATCAGGACATCGGAGATTTCTCGCATATTTCCTAACATTTGGAAGAATGCATGGAAAATAAATCATCTGCGGTGGAATCGGTACTGTTTACCATTATTTAAAGGAATGCTTAGAAATCTCGGAATTAAGAAAGAATCTGCAAGTTGAAAATGACGATTTAAGTACTGTACTGACGGTACCATACAATCTTAAAACTCTGAAGGACATGTAATAAGAATTGTCAGTTTTTCCACCAACTATTTAAAAGTGTTTGGATTTCTGTTGCTGTGAAATGAGAATCTGAAGGAATATTAAGAATTTCGGGGCGATTTTCTTTATGTGATGGCCTGTTCTTCGTTTAATAGGAAGATAGGCCCCCTGCAATCAGCCCCCTGTCGATAATGTTTCGTTCAGTGGTGGCGGGGTGGTCGACTGTACACAAAAAGAAGAAGTCAAGTTTTCCGTGACAAAATTCTGTATTTCAAGTGAAAACTGATTAATTTTTAGAGATATTTCGATAGCAACAAGTCGCTTTGAAATACATTACTATATTCTTCACTTATTTTATGGTTGCTGGAATACTTTCGCGGCAATTTGATCTAACATTGACTGCAGTAAATGTCTACATTTTTGTTGTACTTTGATATGCATATATTATATTACTTTTCAATTTGTTGTACTTTAAAATATCAACTATCGACATTAATCTTTCTTAATAGGAACTGAATCTGGCCAATCATTAAGGATTTCCATCCCACTATCTTCATGAAAACCTCGAACATCTTTTGCACAGGTAAGAAAGAACTTTGTAAAACAGTTTATTTCATAATTTTAATTTGGCATTGAATGCATATAACTTTGATCCAAAATGTTTAAAAAATTTAAAGAAATTTGTAGCAAACATGAATCTTTACTCTCTCTTTCTCCTGAGGAAAGGACTAGAATTAAGCCTGATTGAGAGACTTTAGATAATTCAATCACTTTTCACTTACACGATTTCTAAAATTACTTAGTTAATTTCGTAACCATTTAATGTCCATAAAAACAGTTTTTAAGTGATAAATATTACAACTAACTGATGTAACACAGCAATTTATTATTATTTTTTTTTGGATTGCTTTCAAGAGATTTGGTTTCAGTATCTAGCATATAAATGCTTTTAATGTACTTTTCAACAAAATAGTTAAAAAAATTAAGACATACTAAGCACATACAATTAAGCACGAGTTAATACAAAGTTACTTGAAGTTAAATTTTGTGATTCAGTCAGCCAAAGGCTTTAAAAAAAAGTGGGTTGCATTAACCCTTTTACTATAGACCCTGCCCAATCAGTCTTGGAAATTCTTCCTTAGCTGACAATATTGTGTTTCAAACGACCTCGCTTTACATCCTGCAACCCTTGTTTAAAACCGAAACTGGCTCTCCAGGTTAGAATTTGCCAGGCCAGTTGGGTCCTATCAGTAGCGAAAGAGTTAATCCATAAGCACAGTAGAAATGAAAAATATCCCAAATTAAATTTGGACTATATTCGATTTCAATTTGAAAAAGTTTGAATAAATGACCCTTGTAAACAGAATGGAAAGATAGAATTATAATCTTGCAAAAAATAAATAAATGAAATTTAAAAAAAAATCAAGACAACTTGCAAATTGCAAGGCCATTAGGCAGTTGCTCACATTTTTTTTTTATTTGAGAAGAGAAGCCAGATCATTAATACAAGAAGCACTTTGTTGCATTCTACGAATTATATTTGTTTTTAGAGTGTGTTTTGATTTGCTTAAATCACTTGAAAGAACTCTCACATTTCCATTAGTTTGAGGCTGACAGATTTCTTTTGGGATACGTATTGCTAAACGTATTTTCGTGATTTTTCCTTAGTTAAATGTAGTTTGTGATATTAAGTACTATGGAAACAATGGCACTACTACGGCACTTTAAAATAAAATAGTCTTTCACTAACAGAATCCTAGAAAAAATTTAACAAATTCTACCGAATAATAGGTATGATTTGGCGTCTTTGGCTAGAATTTGACGATATGAGCCAAACTCTCATCCTGTTAGTATTAATGAAAAAGAATGTAAACAATTTCGCCAGCTTATAGAATTCGATTTACAAATGATGCCATACTGAAACAAGATTGAGAGTAATTATTGTAAATAGTTTTTTTTTGTGTGTGTGTAGAATTTTAAATTGAGACATGCATTTTTAGTAAAATGAGCCAAGGATATGAGCAAAAACAATTTTCTAATTTATAGAATCGGTTTAAAAACAGTTCCCTTAAAAAGTAAGATTGAAAGTTATTATCCTTTTAGAATATTTTATTCAGTGGAATTTTGTATTTCCGGATCCAAAATTCCACATTGACATCCTTACTAAAAAGAGCCAAGGATATGAGTTGGATAAATCAGCGGAAACACAGCGAGTCAAAAATAATAATAAAAACATAACCGTGTCTTAATGGCATTCATCGCGCAGTCACGGCATTCTTCCAAAAATGGCCCTTTTACGACCCCCTTCTACTGCGCGGACCCCTATCTCAGAAAATAAAATCGCACCCTCATAAACGAAGGCGAGCGCGCGCTTTTGATTTAACTGCACTGCTGCCACTCGAAAGGTTTTAATTTTTAATGGTCGTAGCGTTGCCATCGCTCCTAATGGAATCCTGGCCGCAGTTGCCCGCATTAACAAACACATAAAGACGGTTTTTAAAGAGCCTCGAATCGCCTCCTAAAACTTTGCTGCGGCAGTCGTAAATGACTGAGGGAGGACGTGGAATTTGGGAAGAGGATCAAGTCCGAAGAGGGTCAAGAGTGGTCAATTCTAGATCCGTTTACCCTGCCTCATAGAATAAAGTGGCACTGAAAGATCAAATATAAGGTTTACAATGGTCATTTTGTAATAATGCAAACTTTTTTTTTTTCTTTTTACGAGGTTTTTGGTTTTATGTGGTTTAGGTGGCCAAGTAATCTGTTCTAATCGAAGAGTCTTTCGTTTATCATAGAAGTTTTTATTTCAATTGATTTCAAGAAAATTTTAAGGAAAACGCTGAAGGAAATAACTTAATAATAAAAACTATATTCGCCATAAGAAAACGAATTCTATAAAGCAATTTTTTCTCAGTATAGAAATGCCAAATTAACAAAGCAGTTTTATTAATTTTTTTTTTGCATGATTTTTTTATTTTAATCTTTAAAATTTTTGTGAGGTTTTAAATTATAATTTATTATAATTATGATGGAATCTAGAAGTAAATCAAAGAATAGACTCAAGTTTTAAATTATATGCTCGATTACACTTTTTTATATGAACGCGATGTAACATAAATTAACATTCTTTATTTAATATTATAGTGGTGTATTGTAGTTTTCTAAGGAATTTTAAATACACTATTTGTAATATTCACAAACACAGTTTCACTACAAAATTCACAAACCCTTATTACTATAGACACACATAGAAGATTAGGTGAAAGAACAGTATGGTGGAGGGGTTCCACAGTTTTCAGCCAAAAGCATTCGGCGTTAGCGCAAGGGATGCGCATGGGGAAAAAGTCGACCTCAGGGTGCAGGTCTACCGTTCAACTGGTTGTCTTCTGAAAAACTCCACAAGGGGGAGCTCTCTGCTCAAGGGGAAAGAGAGGTACTACAATATGCACTTTTTACAAAGACTTTTAATTCTGACCACTGAATAGTAAATTTCAGAAGAATATCATGGATATGATTGGATGGATTTTTTTCCATTATACTCTTATATCACCAACAGACGAAGAGTTCATTTGAAACAGAATCCTTTCAGTAAAACAGCAATAGAATTCTATTATTACACGGCACCCTTATAACTAAATCACATCTGTAGCAATTACATAACGCACATGAAAAGCTTTATAAAAATGTTCATTTCAAGCTTAGCTTCATAAATAATTTTTTTAAACATTAGAGGTATGTATATTGGAAAATACAAATTGGGAAAACTCTCTAAATGAAGAAAACGATTATGTTTTTGTTTGTTGCTTTTTTTTTTTTTTTTTGTTAATAAACGCACCGCTGAAAAAATTATGAAAGTTTTATACAGTCTCCTAGTTATGTTGGTACTATTCAATTAAATATGTAAGACATCTTAATATTTCATAATAAATATTTAATAATTAAAACAAAGATGAAAAGAAGGCTAAAACTGACCGAGTTATGAAGTTTCAAATATCCCTAGATTAAGTGATTTTAGAACATTTTAATGACTTGTCGAGAACGATCAGCCAGTTTAGGTAAAGGAATTGATTAAAAATAATGAAATTCAAAGTTTCGAATTCAATCAGTTTTAGTCACTCACTAAAGAGTAGATTTTTTTAAAATGCTTATGTGCCAGGAATATTTTATCAAATATGCCTAATAGGATCGGAGGACTTTGCAAAAATTTAGATTGTGCAATTTTCTCTGCATATCATCTACGGATTCAAGTAATATAAAATGCACTTTTCCTCTGCATTTAAAGCATCCTTTTAATTAAGACTAGGTGCCTATTACCGACATTTCAGATATTAGTAATTGGGTATTGACTTGATTAAATATCCAGTAAAACATAAAGATCTCGAAAGAATATTTAACTTGCAAAGTTCTGATCCACATGATATGAAACTTTCAATTTTCACTTGGTTTTAAAAGCCTGGATTCAACCAGAAATCTTTCCAAACCCGGGTCCAACCTATTCAAACATATTTCTCAACTTCCAACCTATTCAAATAAGGTCGGCAATTGTTTCGAATTCTCAGTCCATCAGTGGTACAGTGTCAAGTTACAGAGGAAAAAGTTAGAGTTGCTAGGTTTTCTTACACAAAAGTTCGAGTTTTACTGGACAGCTGGTAAGAATATTCTTATGGAGCCTATAATGGAATCTGCTATTATGGATCAGATGTTCTCAGGTTATTATGGTGTGGAAATGTAAATGTCCTTAACACTTGACATTTCAAAATTGTTAAATCATCCTAGGATGCTTTCGTGTAGATTCAGAAGGAAAATTTATCATACAGATCACGAGATCAGAAAACACATAAACTCTATTGATCTTTTAAGGAGGTCATTTTAAGACAATAGAATTATTACAATTCGAAATAGCAAAACCCAATAATAGAGAAAAGATTAAATACATAATAGTATAATCACATTTTTAGTGCTTTCATAAACAGAGAAAAATTATTTTTGTATGACATATGCGACTCCCCCGGATGACAATTCAATGAGAAACTTCCGGTATAGTGGCTGGCTTTCGTCTCCTTGGTGGGTACAAAAATGGTGGGTTCGGCTTTCCCCTACCGATGAAAGAATGTGCTTCCTACGGGAGAGATTGTACCTGGCCGGTGATGGCCCTTAAGACTCAATCTTAGTTTGTCTTAGCTGTTCAGATGCAATCTGCATCTTTAATGGCGTGAAGAGCCAAATTTTTGTATGACATGTGTGATATAATAATTCTTTTTAAATGATTAAGACTGAATGCCATATTTACTTTTTCATTTCTAGAGACCTTTTGTTCGCCAAATTAGCACATCTTTAAATACATTCTGCACATGCACCATAAGCATTCAAACTAGTGAATTTTGTTGCCACAATTAATAAATTATTACTGACATTTAGCACACTTTTGCACTCTTACCTCCGAAACTGAAAAGTACCCTTTTTTATTTCATTCTAAATATTTTTCTATTATCTTATTGTATAGAATTGGTGAATTTTAATTAAGGATATGCAAATTTGCAGGCATCTAACATTAAAATCTTTTACCAACTCCAAACACAAAGTTATACAAAATAGCTTATAACATCTTGAGCTGCTTTTGAATAATGAAGTATCCGTAATAAATGCTCTTTTTCCCCCCAAATCCAGATTATTTTTCCCTCGTTTTAACATCTCTGTAAAAAATACCGGCATATATCTTCTTGTGGCTTAGAAAATGGCTTTTTCTTTTAGAACTCGATGGAAGAGGAGTTTACAGAAGAGCAGCGCCGCATCATGACGGAAGTGGGAAGAAAATTGCTAGTCATGTCTAATGTTTTCGAAGAGACGCGATTCCTTGAAAGAAAAGTAAGTGATCTACATATACCGGCAGTTGCCAATTGTAGTGCCCCAAAAGCAGAAGACAAAATAAATCTATCCCTTAACCAATAAAAATACAACAGCAACCAATACTTCATATTTGTCCTTCATAATTTCCTTGATTTAAACAATTGATATCTTTAAATATTACTAACAGAATTTCCAGACGATGCAAAATTTTCTACGAGCGTTGCTATGTATCAGTTAGAAACAATCTATCCGATAATACGGTAAATTTTTTTGGAAAATAAATTATTATAATGATGGCTCAGGTTCCGTGAACGAATGACAATCATTTCTTTTTCTAAATAGATAAAAGGTGCCCAAAATTAACGCAAGATTTGAATTTCCACCATACTCGCAGTAAAAAGTTGGCAACCCTGTTATTTGTGCATTTTGAATAACAGGAAACGTTTTCAGATTCAAATGGCTTCAAAAAATGCCGAAAGAACTGCTTTTCTAATAGTGTAATAGCAGACATAAATATTACATTTGTTGTATTTCAAGCAAAATCTGATAATATGCATCGATATATTCCTAATTTGAACTCAAACCATATAAAGAATAAACCATCATTACTTTTCTTTAACAAATTTTTTTAAAAAATCCCTATCCACATTACTATTAAATTTCCGATTCTATGTCTCATTTTGAAAGGTTTCAAATATGATTTCATTGCTATTCTGAGAATTATAAATTATCTTTTAAGTTTTTGAAAAAATCAAATAAAATCATGATTCTTTCTAATCACTGGATAGAAAATAACTTTATTTCAACTTTGGTAAGCACAAATTTAGCTGCTGAGAATAAATTTTAGGAACACTAGAACTGAAGTTATTCTTTTTATTTTTAATAAAGAGAATAATAAGTAGGAGTATTTTCTCCTCTATTTTCTTGAATACTTTAACTCTATGGTCATTATCGTATTTTATCTTAGTATAGAGGAAAAAATTTTACATTTATTTACGCATTTCTGACTGCTGAACGATTAAAATTAAATTACAGACAATGATTTTAGACAAATATCGTTTTTACAGTTTGTTCTTTTTTTGGACTATTACATTCATATATATACAAATAAGCAGGTCAACCAACAACCCATCCAAACCTAAGATTAGATTTGATCCTAAGGTTAGATTTGAATTGAGATCTGACATCAGATTTTTAAAAAATTTACCTTAGTTCTATAAGTTTCATACAGATTTACCGTTCCATTGATAAAAAAAAAAAAAAATGGCATCAAATCCTATCCTAAATCATCTAATTCTATTCTATCTAAATGATTTCGAATTTGTGTTCTCGTATCCACGTGCTAACAAAAAGACGAGCAGACAGAGAACGTCCAAAATTTAATAAAAATTTGCAAACTTCATCTATATAGCTTATTCTGTTTTTAATCCTCTGACTGCCTAATTTTTTTAAAATCACTATTTAGATGCGATGTTTGCAAATAAGTTCAAATATTTTTCAAACAAAGTGAACAGATACTATACGTTATACGAAAATAATATGATATAATAAGAATCTTTTATAGTAAACTGTCTTTTATAGTAAACTCCTCTAAACTGTAAAAACGCGGGATGCAATGGAAAATGAACTGATTGTCAGCCTGCGGAAATCGCGGGATACGCAGCTGGAGGATTAAATTATCAAATTAAAATGCTTCATATCGCATAAAAAAAATCCAAAATTATTTTCTGACTCTAAATGGGCTAAAACGTTAATTTTTTTTTTAATCCCGTAATTTTTATCTTTAAAATCATTTAGAACTTTTTCACAAATTCAAAGTTTTAAAAAAATGTGATCCCCATGTAACAATACTCTAGAATTCGCCGTATTAGATTTCTGAACGAAATTGGCAGCATTGCTCAAAAGTAAAACAAAACTTAGTAATTTATGCAATCCTATAAGAGTTTTACATCTATTGATTTCACCAAATAGACACTAAAATCATTTCAAAACTAGAGACACCATATGAGAGTTAAGACTAATTAACACTAACCCGTTCCCAGTACACTCATAGAAAAAGTCGGATTTTAATGGCCGAATCATCAAGAAACCCAATTAATGATATCTTCTATTTAAATCTCTTTTGGGACTCCGAGAGAGGGCGCTTTTGATGGAATTCCACCTCTTTTAGCAGCCACTAGGGAGCAGCACCGTCGTTAAAGCAAAGTCCTCTGTGTTAATCAAACTAACCTCATTGACTAATGAACCTGCCGTTAAGTCAGTCAGGGTTATAAACGAGACTGAAAAAGTAATGAGCCGGCTATCAGATGCACCTGTTTAGTGGCCGCCGTAAACGTTAACGACTCTGTTTACAGATAATGAGTAGATCTTACTGTAGTCACTCAGTATCGTGTAATTTCACTATAAAAAGCGGCTATAGTATGTTACAGAAAATTAGTATCTGTAAAATTGCTGATTTTATTGAAGATATTATAAATATTAAAGAGTTCAGCAAATTTTGTAGATTTTATATGAGAAAACACTTTAATTGTGGATAAATTATAGTTAATACATATATGCATTGAATGATGGTACAACAAATCTAAATTAAATTAAATTAAAGCAAGTTGAGTTGAGTTGTGACTGTTATGCTGTAATAGTAATTATGACTATAATCTAATATGAAATAAACTTGATATACGCTTTAAAGTATGTTGTTCTATTTCATTTCTTGTTTTTCTTACATTAATATGTTGGCGTCAAAATGTGTTTTTAAATTATTTAATTTAAATACCTCGGGTAAATAAAAAAATTATTATTTAAATTTAGTTTAATTTCACAAGATTCATGGCATCTAGCAGGATTCTTTAATAACTTCACTAATGAACGAATGAAGTGCAAAATTAGCAAATAAATCGTTAAAATAAATACGCTTTCTTATATATTGACAAATTTTTTAAATCTATTTTTAAAAGAAAACAAAAGCATTTAAGTATAATAGAAAGCGCAGAAACATGTCCTAATAAAGATTATTGGTAAAGTTCAAATAATAAACTATTTATTTATTCATTTTCTTATTATTATTTAGAAATAAATTACAAAGAATACCGAAGAATATTGCTGCTTGAAAACCTCACTTTTTCAATCCAAAGATAAATAATAAAATATATTAATGTTACTTTCCATACAAACAACATAAACAAATTATTTTCTGAATATTTTTGCACTCTTTTTTTCTTCTTCTTCTTCTTTTGATAAGAATGCATTTTAATGATTTCTATTAAATGAAAATCCTACCGTGAATTGCGTTTCATTGTTAACCCTTTAAAAGGTCATTTTTTTCACTAGTCATTGTACTAAACATTTTTAAGATTCAAATTGGCTTAAGAAAAGTAATTCATTTAGCTTATTAAATTTTTTTTAATTAATTAATTGACAAATAAAGACACATCATTTTGTGTGAAATAAGGAATTGAAGCATGTAAGTTTCTGTCTTATTGAAAAATTTGTCAAAATTTATGCCAACTTACTTAATTTCATACCAAAATTGTTGGATTTGGTGCGAAACGTACTTCCCATGAACTTAGAAAGTCAGTGTACTTCCATAGGCTGGTTAAGTGAAGTCAAGTCTTGTAATTTTCTTTCTTAAAAATTTAAAGTCTTATTGTATTTTTGGTTAAATTGTAGTGTATTAAAAGGAAAACTATCCCAATAATAATAAAAAAAATATTTTGGCAGTCTTAAAAACATGTGTCAAAATTTTGTAGATATGACATCGTAGTAAAAACTAATTCTAGCATAGTTCTAATACAGTTTGTGATTTTCTTTATATTGAAACTTTATTAAATAGAAACTTTAATTGTAAAAATATAATTGTGTACCTTCACCGAACAGGGCATCAAAAAATCCTTTACTGGTTCCGATTTTTAAAATCACTTACAATATCTTTTAATTTGGTAATTACTTCAATATGAATTAATTTGCCTTATTTTAAAACTTGTTTAAATAAAAATTAAAACTTTCAAAAACAGTATTTCATTGTGTAAGGATTATGTAAACGTTTCAAATCATTAAAATTCCGTCTTCAAATAGTCATAAAAACTCCACATTGTCTGTAATAGTCTTGAAAAACGAAAGTTTTAGAGAGAAAAATAGTTTAATAAACAATATGTGACTTTTTTATATTATTATTCAAGCATTTTCCACGATTATTTACTATATTCTTCACTTTCAGGAAAAGAAATCACGAATGATGGACTTTCTAAAATGGTGGAAAAAGTCGTGACCTCGTACTCTACTCTTCTTCATACTTTCTACATGATCTATGTAGAAGAATAGAAAGAACAGTAAAAAATTAAAGTTCATGGGAGCTCTAGTATCCAGTTCTGTAGAATAATGAATGCCTTTACGAAGCATCCTTCGTGCTTTTCTGAAAGCAAACAAAAGAACACATTGTTTAAATTCTACTTGAAACAAAC
The DNA here is from genome assembly GCA_026543865.1 of Argiope aurantia. Taxonomy (NCBI): domain Eukaryota; kingdom Metazoa; phylum Arthropoda; class Arachnida; order Araneae; family Araneidae; genus Argiope; species Argiope aurantia. Next base: position 118,597 of record JAPMOR010021827.1, read on the forward strand.
TAGAGGAAAATCAAGAAATTCAGTTCGAAAGTGTGAGAGAATAGTTTTCAGTGGCCTGTCAAGATTGAAAAACTCATGCATGTAGATCACTTTTAAACAACGCACATTCAACTTTAATTAATTAATTTGATTGATAGCCTTGGTTCAAAATAAATATGACTAAATCAATATTCACTAGAAAAAGTTAAATATGAACAAGTATTTCGATGCATTTAAAATACATAGATATCGTTTTAACTAAAGTGTAATATAATTTGTTCATTCATTATTTCATTCTCTATAAATATATATTTACAATTGCATGTCATTCATTTTTTTTTTTTTTTTGGTTTTATAAATATCCACTGATGGAATCTTTTCTTCCAATAACACTCTGGCTGTAAAAATTTGGAAAGAAGTTGAAAAAATATCGATGATAATTGAAAAAATTAACGGCTTCTACCAAAATACTACCCTTATTTTATAAAATTTATCTTAAAAATTTCATTATAAACTTTATTTGACAAATTATTAAAAATTAATATAACAAAAAGGTAGTTTTAAAAAAATTAAGTAATTGAAACATAATGTGGCTTACGAACTGCTTGATTGACTCCAATTTAGCAATTATTAAATTCGATTATTGCAAATAAATAAAACTTTCTTCCACTTGAAATTTAAAATAAAATTTGTTGCAGATTTTCCGAATAAAAGTTATGGAAAAACATTCTTTCATTGTTTATCAGAAAATTAAACTTTATATAATGAAACAAAATGACTTTTTTGTAATCAAAACATTTTATAACTATCAGGACACTAGAATGACAAAATTTCATTTCTTATATTCTCTAATAATAAAATCCTTTTTAATTCGAAATAAATGTTTTAAACAGAAACCTTTTTTCGTAAAGATTTATAAAATTAAGATTTTATTAGGAGTTAACGCGTTTCAATTACATAAAGTATACATACAACGCAAAAACGTTGATGCAGAGTTCCCGAAAAATTATATAAGTAATTAAAATATCAACTTACCTCAAAATAAATGAGAAATTTGATTTGAAATTAAACCTATGACATTGAAAAAAATAAATAGATATTTGGTTTTCTTAGTAACAACTGAAGGAATTGTTACAGTCTATTCTTTCTTGTGTACAAAATAAAACGCTTGCCTTTGAAAAGTCAGCTTTTTGTTTCTAAAATTATCATTATTCGAAACATTCCCAGTAATTTCCCCATATTCAAAGCCCACAAAAAAGATAGAAATAAAAGAAAAAGATGTTTGCTTGATTTTCGAATTTTGTAAGCAATTACATAAAAATATTATAGCATAGAGGGGGAAAACTAAATCCTGTAATGCCAAAGAATTTTGGACAGATAAATCAAAGGATCAAAATCTCATTAGAAAGCTGTCCAGCTTCTGCTCAAGAATCATCCACAAATGTTTCAGAATAATTTTTAATCGCAATTTTTTAATATTAGTGAACTTTATCTACAAATAATGAAAGCTTTAAACTGCCCAAAAATTTTGAACTGAAGTTACAGAGAAATGCCTAGTCAGAGGGAATCTCGAAAACATTCGTAATATACACTGAGACCATTTTGTCAGTTTTGGTGAATGTTCTACAAAGGTCCGAGAATAACTGCAGCTGAAATATTTGAAAAATCTATGAACATACAGCTGAAATATGAAATGTCTGAACTGTCTCTGCAATTGACAAAGACCTTAACTATGCTCTTGAAAAACTATTTACTGGTTTCGAAAATTATGATAATGATGTATTTCATCTATTTAAAAGGATGAAGTTGTCCAAAGTCATGAGTTTAAGACAATTAATACCTCGAACAACTGCAAAAAATTAAGAACATCGTTTTATAAAAATAATCAGCGTCCTACGCACAAAAAAACTTTTCAACAATTGACTCTGCAAGATATTCTTGTAAAGTACAATCATTCTTCTAATGTAGAATGTAAGATAAAGTTGTGTGTACATTTTTATCGATTGTATATGAAGGTTTTTATGTGTGCTGTATTTTTCTAGTCGCATTTTTTCTGTGCCAATTTAGACAAAAGCCTAGAAAAAGAAGTTTCCTCGCCAGAGAAAGGTTTTGTATGATATTAAATTGCTATCTGTGATTTTTACATTATTTTCTTTTATTTATTTATTTATGAAGGCAATAATAAAGTGAAATTTTAAATTTGTTGCTTCTTTTTTATTATTCTACATGATAAATTTTCATAATTTCAATTCTAGCATCATGACCTGCTTTTAAATTCTTTAATATTTTTCGTTTAAGACACTTATTTTAATATATTCTACTACATAGTATTAATAGCAGAAATTTCTTTTTTTTTTTAATCGCTAACTCATACTTCCTTTTTACGAAGAACTCGAGTATACAAAGATGAAGTCGCTGATATCCGTTAGTGGTCTAGTGAGTTTTTAAAAATAGCATTCAAATGCACAAAATTTTAATTCCACAAACATAATTTTTATTTCACCTTAAAATTCACATAATTCATCCAATTTTTCCTCCGATTTTTCAAATTTACGAAAATAATTTAATGTATAATTTACAATAATATCTTTCATTGTTTTAATGAAAATTCAATTAACCTAGTTCTTCCAAATATACATGTTTCTTTATCAGTTTAAATTGTTTAGGCCATAACATAATAAATTTATTATCTATTTTTTATGCCCCCAAACATGCCACGACATATTAATGCTGAAAAAATGTCTATATTGCATAAGGAACTGCAGAAAAACTTAAGATGGAGGAGCATTTCACTCCATTAGGGACTTTCATGTAAAAATAAGAAGAATAGATACAAGAATATTAAGATGATACTGTATCAAAAAAATAATCAAAAAATCAAAGTTATTTTTATTAATTCATATGATAAATTGGATTCTTCTAAATATGTCTGTACAATTTTAGAGCTCTATATGTATTTTTTAATTCAATTGTTCAAGAATATTTGAAGCATGACAGGGACCAGAAGCATGATACCAGACATTTTTGTTATTTTACTGTTAATGCAGTTTTCCAGGGTGGAATTTTTTCCTTTTTTTTAAAATTAATAGTTGGAAAATAAATTTAATCGAACAAATGAACGAGGTTAACCTAACTGGAATCCTATATTAGAACTGGAAATATGGCTATATGCATTAATTTCTCCAGATTTAGTTTGAGCCACTTTTTAAAGATTGTAAGGCCTTTGAGCTAATAAGCAGTTTTCAGCCTCTGTAATGTGCCCAGGTGAACTGTTCCGCCCAATTCAAGATTAGTTATGCCACAGAATTAAGACAAGAATAAATTGCACTCCGACGTGGGACCCCTTAGGAGCGAGGCCTAATTGGGAATAATTAGTCCAAAGGCCAACCTTTGGACTAATTTGCATAACATTAGCAAACTTGGATGTCTTGCATAACATTAGCAAAAAAATAGTTAGGAAATATAAATCTTTGGCATGAATCTAGAAATTTCATGGAATCTACTTATTAAACACCTTTTTTTTTTCGACCGATTGAAACTAAGATTTGACATAAATATAAAACTGTGGTTACGAGGTATTTCATTGATTTAAATCGCTCTGATTATGAGTTAATGCGTTCACATTTATACGAATGTACAATCAAATCTTTAACATATTTGTCTCAAAATTAGATACGAATCTATATTTTAGATGCTAAGTTTTTGTACCCAATTTTATCTATCTAATTCTTCATGACTTGTAGTTATCGAGTTCACTTGCACTCGAATTTGCAAACAGTTAGATAGATAGAATTTCTCAGAACAAATGTCGTTCAAAATTTGACAGATGTCTACAAATTTAGTGTAAAGATCGTATACCAAATTTCATCCATTTGACTTAAAGGAGTTTTGAACTATCAGGTTCACAGACAGACAGACGTGATACCAAAATTGTATTTTTCAAACCCAGGAAAGTCTGAAACGTGGAGATTCATCCAAATCTCGAGTTCGAATTTTTATGACTATTATAATAATATTTCATATATAAAAAAGTATATTATTAAATATTTGGAATCCAAACTAAATAGTTGAAATGTTATGTTGTAATCAATGTTCTCTGGAATTATTCTTCCAATGACTGTCATTGGGGATAAAATTCTTTAAGGCAATCATTTTACTCTCAATGTCTTGTGATATTGCGATTTCGTGTTTACTTCCGTATTTCTGATTATTAAAGTATTTTCCACTCTTTGAAACTAGAAAAAAAATCTTGTTATTATATATTTTGTTATTATCCATATTTTATATTTTTTTAATCTTTAGTAAATCTTTTAAATCCATTATTATAAAAGTTAAGGAATATTGTAATTAATTTTTTCACAAATTCACAGCTAGATGGCGCTTTTAATGTGGAATATAAAAAATATTCTATTAATCGATTAATTAAGTGATTAAAATGTTGATATATCTTATTGTAACTAGTAATTTTCAGAAATAAAATACACGAGAAAATGCAGGAAAAGTCGTTTTCAATAACCCATTTTTGCAAATATAAATGAAACTAAACCAGAAAAAATTATAAATGTTAAGTTTTTCATAGAATCGCCAAATTTCTGAAAATTAGTTTTTCAAAGCAATTTTTTTAAAGATGGCTAAAGAATTTTTTAGTTATTTTTTTGTGGTCTTATAAACGACATTTTAAATGAAAACATTTCCTCTGAACTACTTTTCTCATTTTTTTTTAATTTTAATAAAGCGCACATCAAAACAATTTTCGCTTTTTTCAATAACAAATAATTAAACAAAATTTACAAGCTAATACGAATGTGTTGTTCATATCTATCGACATAACATATACTTACATGATATTTTATCAAATATTTTCCATTACATATATTATTATATATTCACTTCTAAACATTATGATTATTATATGAATATTAATTAACTCTCAACTGAATATTAATTAAAATTCAATTCAACAGAATATTGAATTCTCCCAACAAAGCATTTGGAAATTAAATGAGTATTCTTTTCATTGATAATTCTAGTTAAAAGTATTTTTTATCAATTTTTAAAGAAATGAATGAAAATCGATACATTTGTTTGGTTATATTTTTTTAATTATAAAAGGAAAATTAATGTTTAAAAATCGCTTATCAGAACGTCCAATAGTTTTACATTTTAAATGGCAAATGAATGCGAAGTGATTTTATTTCTGGACAATATTGATGATTATGATAAATTAACAATCGTTAGTATCTACTTGGCGTCTAATTCAATAATTCCGAATCTTTTCAAAAGTGACATATAAAAGTAATTTCTGCTTTTTTTTTTATTTATTTTAATTTTTATTAATAACGTTTAATTCATCGGAAAAATAATTTATATCTGAAATATAGAAACACATAATAAATAAGGAACAGGTTTTCTTAAGTTTGAAGGAATCAGAAATTTATTGGTATAATTAAAAAATTCTAATTAAAACTATTTAATCTTTTTGTTTTCACTAAAAAAAATATGGTTAGTTGTTTATCATTAATGCAGAGTACTTTAACAGTTCAAAAAAAATTTCATTTCGCATAATCGTTTACTGTAAGAGAAACAATTCTCAACAAATATTTCAGTTTTCTTTTATATTTTTAAATTAAATGTTGTTATAGCCACTTCAGAGTGCTTCAATCGAGCTTTGAAGATAAACTGATAAAGATTTACTTCCTAGAAGGCAATTTCGAATGAACTTTGGAAGTTCGAGCCCTTTATCGCAACTGATAAAGCATTTAAGGAATAATCTTATCATGACTGAAAACAAAACTTCATCCCTTTAAGTATCAAATTTGTGTAAAAAGTGTTGTGCCACGTTAAATTTCCTCTGTTTAAGTGTCATTAATTTCCAGGAAGATACATATAATGGCTGATTGGATAAAAATGAAATGAGTCATTGTGAACATTTGTATTGAATCTTTCAATTGAACTGCTCGATTGCGAATCTTTCTTAAAATTAGCAATGTCGGACAAAATAATTAAGGGCGGGTTTTTATGGAAGATCGAAAATTTCAGTAATTGTGGACACTGTAAAGGAAAGCCAATTATCAGTCCAGTGTTTTCATTAGCAACACAGTTTGACACTGAATGGCGATTATTCCTGTACCCAAGAGGAAAGTCGAATGAAGATTACATATCATGCTACCTGGAATACCATGAAGATAATACAGTTCGCCTCAAAAGTGTCAGTTTCGACATCTCACTCCTGACCAGAGAAGGTAAGATCTACATCGCACACAAAAACAAGTCAATGTTCGTAAGAACTGGTAAGAGATTTGGATTTAACCAGTTTTGTAGAAGACAGTCAATTCTCGACGCCAAGGATAATGTGCTTCCAAAAGACATCCTCAACATAAGCTGCCACCTAACTGTTGACATCAAAGATGAGGGTAAAGAAAAAGATGGCAACATGACATTGGAGGAACTGTCCCGGAATTTTCGAACTCTTTTCCAGAGTGGGGAATTCAGCGATGTGGCCTTGAGCGCTTCTGGAGAAGTTTACCAAGTTCATCAATTTTTAATTTGTGCCCGGGCTCCAAATTTGGCGAAGGAACTTGGCATAACTAAAGACAAGAATATGCCAAGTCCAGTGATATTGGAAGGTATTTCATCGCCAGTTCTGAAAGAACTTTTGCTCTATATTTATTCTGGACAAGTAGAAGCAAAAGATGCTGATATAATAGCTGGCTTGTACGAAGTGGCACAAAGATATGACCTAAAACGATTGAAGCACTGCATATTTCCAGGACCTGCTCAATGTTCAGCCCGAACAAGAATCAAAGTTGTACGAAAATCCTTCTTGTGGTGCATCGAAGATTTCAGCAAAAGAAATATGAATCAAGGTCTACCAATAAACAAGTTTGTAGATATGGGAATTATCCATTTGGTATTGACATGCTGTGTTGTTGAAAATGCCGACTGCATTCAAGTGTTTATTCGTCGAGTTCGTCCCTGGAAGACCCAAAAGATCTATTTCAGGTGTAAAGTATCCGTAAAAGGTGTCCTTAATAAATCAGAGGGTTCCCAAGAATTTGAATGCTGGTTTGACAAAAACAACTCTGAATCGCAATTTCTTATTCTTAGTTTAAAGAGAAAACTAATGTTCGAAAGTGTGGTATTTTTACCTGACGATGAGTTACAGATATCTTTGGAATTTTTTGCATCCAGTGGTCGTCAAAGATCCAGAATGGAAAACAGAAACTGTCTATGGGCATCAGACATCGAACAAAGCATGCAGTATGTCAGCTTGTACCAGCTGAGAGAGGATCTTAAAAGTCTCTGGAATTCAACAGATTGCACAGACTTAACAGTCAGAGTCAAAGATGGAGAAGAATTCATGGTTCATAAAGCTATTTTAGCAATCAGGTCTACTGAATTCCAGAACATGCTTCGAGAGAGTTCGTCAAACGATGCATTTTACTTGAATCTTCAAGATTTGGATTTGGAAATTGCTTGGGAGTTGATAAAATACTTGTACCGAGGGGAAGTGCACGCAGAAACTTTCGACGTCTACGTGAAACTTTATGTAGCTGCTGTGAAGTACAACATTCTCTCGTTAATAAAACGTTGTGTACACTATCTTGTTACCAATGTAACAGAAGAAAATGTTTGTGAATTGTTGATTTTGGGAGATAGTTTTAAAGATGAAATTCTGCTCATAGCAGCTCAAGAATACATCTCAGTAAAAAGGCAAATAATTTTGAATTCTGATGAATGGAAACAATTAATCAAAGAACACCCACATCTAGGCTCTAAATTATTGCTGTGGTTATCAACTCAAATCATCTCATAATGATGGTTGATTCGAGTTTAATATTGATTTTGGATAGCTTTAAAGATGACATTCTTCTCATAGCAGCTCAAGAATATATCTCAAGTTACGGATGAATCGAATGGATACTCATATTTGATGAATGGAAGCTATTAATCATATAATACCCGCATCTAGGTTCTAAATTAATTGTTATGTTTATCAACACAAATTATCACCTAATGATGGTTGATTCTCTTTTAATATTGATTTTGGATAGCTTTAAAGATGACATTCTTCTCATAGAAGCTCAAGAATATATCTCAACTTATGGATGAATGGAATGGATACTCATATTTGATGAATGGAAGCCATAAATCACATAATACCCGCATCTAGGCTCTAAATTATTGTTACGTTTATCAACTCAAATCATCTCCGAATGATGGCCGATTTCCATTTAATTCCGCATAACCTACATTGAAATACGTTTTATAAGATGAGAGTAGAATAGAAAAATAAAGCAGATGAAAGTGAAAGTTGTCATTTGATTTGATATGATTAAACAAGATGACCTAGAATCATTATATTCATGACAAAATTATGTATAAAACGAAATTATATGCCGTTGTTATTTTTCCATGTCACGTATCATCATTAAGGTTCCCAAATCGTTATTTATCAGAGTAAAAGTAACCAAAACTCAATATCATCACGATATGTGATTTAATAATTTTTCAAATGTTCGATAATATATGGTGAAAAGTCAAATATCGGCAATGGATAATGAATTGAATTGAATTGAACATAGTAAGTATAAGTGTAAGCAACTATACGTTTGTAACTGTCCTTCAATATTCTTTTATATAATTTCATAAAGTCTATAGTAATTCTCTTTCCCAGTATTTGAGGGTCAAATGATTTTCGTGGTTTGAGTTTTCAAAGCAACCCCGTTACATGTTTTTAAAGGTTACAATTTTTTTAAAATTATGGTTGCGATTACTGACTAATGCACACTAGAATTTTTATATATTTTTTATTATAATTTTAAAATTTTTGATGATTTAGTATTGTTTTATAATTTATGCTAGAGAATGATACAAGAATTTATTACATAGTACAGTTATCACAAATAATTATTAAAAATGATTCCAAAATGTAAAAGCATAGACATAAATGCATGACATTTTTCCATTTATATTTATCCATAATTTCTTACATCAGAAAGTATTTGAGAGTTTAAGAGTATTTTTAATTTTTTTAGAAAAGTTATTTAATATTTCCTGAATTCTAAATGGATTATTTATTATAATAACTATTAATTAATTATGTATATTTTTTCCTATATGTCCAGCTGATGTATAAATGTTCTTTGATTGGATTACTGAAATAATTAAAACTGCAATTTAAAACATTTCCAACTGTTTGTATTCTATTAAAAAATAATTTTCTTAAATTAAAAAAATTATAAAATTATAAAAGAATATAAATGCCAACTCAAGAATCTCAATGACAAGCTATATGTAGAGCGAAAAGCTAATTTTTATTTTAAGTAAATGTTAAACTTCAGGAACCATTTGAGTGCATCAAAAAGTAGGTGGTATGGAGTTTTTAATCATTTAATTGTAAAAATTAAGTATTTAAGGTAGTTTTTAGCTTAGATAAATTAATATAGATTATTATAATAATTATTATAAAATATCAAATAAAATCCTATCCTAAAAATTTTATTAAAAGACACCTTATCTTAAAAATTAAATTATCTAAACCTACTAAATAGAGGCACTTCGTAAATGCTATTTGTTGTCCCAAAAAGAAGAAAAATGTCTTTAGATCAATAGAAACAAACCACTGAATATAACTTTCATAAATCAATTTTAACATTTACATTAACATTCTTTTTGATTTTTTTAATTGACTAGTACAAACTGTTTTGCGGTATTAAATACATAAATAAAATAATATAATAAAAAAGAGCAGTAAAAAATATAAAAAATAAAATCAGCAATACACATTAGTGATCACAGGCAGATACCACTGAAATAAATAAGATATTCATCATTTCAAAAATTAGAGCCAATTCGGCAAAGGTAGCATTATTTTTGATGTCGGAGCCTCAAAAGTCCTTCAGTATCTGAAAAAAATGGTGACAATCTTTGCAATGTGTCAATCAATTATTTACAATCTTAGTATTTGATTACAGGCAGTTACATAAAGGAAAAACATTGGCAAAAATTATGTCTATAATCATAGAAAACATTTAAAACTAGAAGAACTTTTGATAAAAATCTTTAAGATAATTTAATGTAAACAGAGAAAAAATGTAAGAATAAAATAATATATAAATAAATTGAAAATATAAAAGTATAAAAAGATTTAGAAAATATTTGTAAGAATAAATGCAACCTATAATGTATCGAAAATAAATCAAGAATAAAAAGTAAAAACAGTAAAATAATCAACATGAAACAGTAATACAATTTACGTAAAGAAAAGGAAAGGAAGAGAATGTCGGGAGGAAATAAGATAAGAATTTAAACTTTTCTCCAAAATGTCATGGACAATCTTCCGAAATCTAATTTAGATCTCATCCAATCCATTATTCCAAATCGATAAAAGTTGTTAGGGAAAAAGATTTTATCAACAGACATTTAGTTAAGAGATGTGCAGATGTAATGAGAAACAATCCTATATCTTTACATCAGTCACATTTCATAGGTTTACCATCGAATCTTTTTCGATGAACTGGTTTGGATAAAAATCCCCATACCCTCTTGAAGTTGATACATTAAGCATAAAAATCCAAAAAAAATTTCAGTTTCAATGTCATTTCTCATCTTTTCATTAAAATTTGGTGAAAAAGATGTTTTAGCCATTTTTTAGAATATTTAAGATAATGATCAATGTTAAATTTTTCAGTTCCTTTTTCTGTGAACGTATCAGCAGTTTCATTTCCTTTAATCCTTATATGGGGCAGTTAGAAACTATACGAGAAAGCTTTTGGGAGACCATCCCCACTGATTGGAATTGTTGCTGTTTATCTGCCTCTATGTGAGCATGATAATCAAAAAAATATAATTAGACATAGTTATGAAATTCGGTATTGAAAATCTACTGATTCGTCCATGTATGTTTATGTGAACACGATGGTCTCAGAAGGCACATATAGGTAAAACCATGAAACTTAGAATAGCAATAAATCATAAGCCTTATAGATTTGTATTATATTATATTTGTATCATCGCTTCAAAGTGGTGTATGATAACTCAAAAATGCAATGGTTTAAATAGCATTGTATGCAACACTACACATCTGTACTAGAATATGACTAACTGGTAGAACAAAAGACATGAAGTACAAAACGTGCCATACTACTATACTAGTGTTTGAGAATGTTAGGCTCAATTATCAAATAGGTAAATTAGGCAACAGCCTAAGATCTCCACAAAATGAGGGGAGACCTGAAATTTCTTTAAATTATTTGCGATAATTTCAGAATACATTAGTTTTATGTATTTGTTTATTTACAAAGTGCCTTAATTCAATCTAAAATCAAATATTGTTTAAGTGCATTTTTAATATTGTTACTTGATTATGTAATACAAGCTTTATATTTTGCTGCTTGGAATCTTTAAAAATATAGTTATAATTTGAAAAATACCCGATTCTGTAATTAAATAGTATTTATATTATGTCCAAACTGTTTAATTTCATTGTTTTTTAAAATTAAATCTTAATTAATTTTTTTTATATGCGAAGTGCTGAAACAAACTCTCTCGAAGAAGACCCGCATTTGAATGTTTAATCAGTGCATCAAAATTTGTTACTTAAAACTTCTTATATGGAGAGTTAAAAACAATTAAAAATAACTGATGTCGGAAAGTAAAGAGAAGAAAATAGATATTCCGGTATTAGAATATTTAAAGTCCCCTAGAGGGCTTAATCTGATCCTGATTTTGAGGGGAAAACATCCGAGTAAGTTAATACGAAATACTGACTGATAAATAAAAATAAAACCAATACGGTATTTTAATCAAATTTCGGATATTTAAATCTGGTGCAAATAATCTAAAATTGAGTCTGGCTGAACTAATTATGTGACAAAAATCTAAATTTATTTTAGAAGTTATCGGATATATATTTATATGTACATGTATTTTAGCAGTTGTGTGGCCGAAGAGTAGAAGCTTTTGAAAATTTTAGAACTTCCGATTTATTCCATCTCGGGAAGCATAATTAATTCGCAAGAATAAGTGGTAAGAAATACGTCAGTCTACATCACAACAAAAGAACAATAGGATAAAAGAGACCGAAATTTTTTCCTCAGTGATTTTATACTATGAGATTCTGATAGAAATTTCTTTGATACGTGTCGATTTAGGAAAAGGAAATTTAGGTATCTTTTAAAGAATGTTGCAAGCATTTAGGATTTTTATCCCTTTATTCGGCACGGGGCCAAACGCTGAAGTGAGCTATTTAATAGAGCTCGTGTAGCATTAGCTATATAAAAAAGGCAGAATTGGATCAGGAAATCAGAGACTTTTAGAATAAAGTTAATATGGGTTAAATTAAGATAAAATTTGCAAATTAATTAAGATTTAAAAATATCATTATATATATATATATATATATATATATATATATATATATATATAT